>JARK01001373.1:275653-300333 GCA_000688135.1 Ancylostoma ceylanicum
GGGGGGGTCACATCCGAAGGGGTGCCATTATGGCGGCAAAGTAGGAAGAGGTGAAGGCTCTAATTATTACACGCAAGGCCCTGGCCCGATTCCTTCTTGGTGAGCATCTTCTCCTCTGGTTCTCACGTTTTTCTAGGCTGTAAATCCAATCCGAAAATTCAATGGTTCCGCGGCTCGAAATGCAATTTCACAGATGCTGGCCTAGCCCCTCCGGATAGCGACTAGTGTACCACTACTGTGCAGCTGCTTTTCCAGAGTCAAACCTTATCAGTATACGAAATATCACTGCTTTTCATTAGCTGGTATATTTTCATAACGATGAGACTACATATAAGATGATTGTAAAACTTGCTAAATTCTAGGTATATTGCCACCAAAAATCTTCCTCTATTGTGTCGTGTAGAAGCCATGCCCCCTCAACGAGTAACTCTGCAGTTAGTCACCTTAGAATAATACCACTTCCTTGGATTCGCCAAGAAATAGCCCTTTTTCAACAGTATTTCTTACGCGTATCTTTTGAAGCCGATAAAATCTCAAATATGATTCTAAAAGGAGAGGTTGAGCTCTACATTATGGCAAGGCTTCACTTCTCGAGGTTAACTGGGAGGGGGATTATTCCGTTGGTAAACCGATGGTAAACAGTTGGTAAAAATGGCGAATTTCCCGTCTTTTTGCCAATGGTTTGACATCCCAATTTAAAGTGGAGTTTTTCAGAAAGTAAAATTCGCGATATCAGAACAACTTAAAGGAAGCACCCACGAAAATTTATGTCATCGAGATTTTAGCGCATTCTTAAGTTTTTGACTACGTTGAGCACGAGGGTATCGGTCGATTTTGTTAAAACTTCTGAAAAGCCGACTTCTGATTGTCCTTATTTCGCTGAGTTAGATCGGAATGGTCGAGTTGCGCGGAACAGACCTGACCAAAAAGTCGATAATGCTGCCTCTGTCGTCACGTACTTTTTCGATGAATTTGGGTATTTACCCGGATTTGCAGTGTTTTCGAGCAAAGAAAAGCGGGAATAGCAAAAGGGAAGGATGACCGTTGCACAAATATATTCGTGGAGCAAAAACAGAAAATGTAAGGCGAAGTACAAGAAGAAATATAGCTAATTCACAATAAGAGATAACAATTAAACGATACGAGCCGGAAAAGGGCAAACAACTATTGAAAAGTGAAAATAGAAAGTTATCCAGGCAATTATGACCAAAATAGCAGATGAATTGAGGTGAAAAGAGCGCGGGAAAGAATTTTTTCATAGGAAAAACCTAGTGACGGCAGGCAAAAACAGCTGATCCGTGTCAAGTGTCGCTCCAATGCTACGCTTGCAAACAGGAGAACTCGTACCAGCAGGCTGGTTTGTACTGTTGTACTAAAGTTCTACTTGTAATATCTCGCGTAAGCCGTGACCTCCGACACCACTTTTGTCACAGAATTGTCGGGACTATGCTTGAGATTTGAGAACTTCTAAAAGCTCGAAGATGAAGATTATCGTGGGTGCTGCCTTTAAAGGCAGCACTCGCGGAAATTTTCACGTTTGAGATTTCGCTGGATTTTGATACTATCAAGGATGATGAACTTATAGCCAAGGAGAAACAACGTGAAACACGCCGCAAAACGGGAAATGAAGGCACTATTTTCCATGCATCCAAAGCGCGGACGAGTTTTCCGCTGCAGGTATGCGCGCTTAACGCTGCGAAATCTTGTGGTTGGTGTGTATTTCACTACACTAAACATAGTACTAGATGCCATGCTCCGCAACGGCTCTAGCTGGCGCGTCGAGCCGTGGAGAACTCGGACCGGCGTGAACACGGCTAGGTGTGTTCACGACGACAGTTCGATTTTCTCTGCAGCTAAGCCATTACTGTTTATGTTGTGTTAAGCCTTTTCACATTTATGATGTGCTGAGTCTGCACTTCACCACCCCCATATCAGCTCCGAGTCGAGGATTTCCGCGGGTGCTGCCTTTAAGCCATTTTCCCTGGTTACGTACCAACCCTTTTTAAATTCGTGACAAACAACTATACATCTAAAAGTGTACGATTCTAACTCTGATTGGAAGAAAGCCACTCATGCATCAATTCCATCGCTTCAAAATGATCCTGATAATTTGTTTTTTTTTCCTTTCGAAAGCATGGATATTCAATGTCTGACTGCCCCCACATGCATTTTCCCATTTTACAAAAATTAGGCTCAAGCGGGAGTTCAACACTGGACATGTCTGAGCACTTCTCGGTCACTCTGATAACTGTTTATGAAATTGAAAAGTCCGACTTCGATAAACCTCAGCATATACATACACTATTCCGGTTATTTTTGTGAGCTGTACACGAGGTTAGTAATCAGTTTATTCTGGCTTATGTTTCGGCAGATTGCCGTCTTCAAAGCCATTTTGATGTCACAGTAGTGATGTGACGACCGTAGCGACCGTAACTGACCACTAGCGCCGCAAAAATAATTAGAATAGTGCTTATAAAATGTTCGCAGTGTGCGACAGACATATGTGTGTGACAACTGGACTACCTACTGGACTTCTTAACCCTATAGCTGAACTATGTCGAGTTTACTTGATAAAATCTGAAATTCGAAGTTCAAGAGTCAATTTTAAAAAACTAATCTAATTCAAAAAATATTTTCTAGGCATTTGAAAAATATCTAAATTACAACAACTGAAAATGTGAAAAAATGGAAGTTTTGGGGGTCGCATTTTTATGAGGGGGGTCGCCTCGAGGTCGACCTCCTACCAACACCACGCTTGACCCTGTTCCCAACCGTTTTTCGCCAGGAAAAATAAAAATTATTTACCCGTAACAAATGTGCTAGGCAACGTCAGCATGCAATTGTATTCCATCTGTCAAAATCTTGGAGAAGATCTCGTTCACCTTTTTTTTCTTGAAGTGGTCACCGATTTTTGGCATTTCGTACATCGCTTTTTTCTCGCGCCCATTCGCTTGGTTTCCCAACCCCAGAAAATATGGCTGGAAAATGGAGGTGATGACCCTCGAAAATCAACACCCAAGTGTTGTTTGATTTAATTGCGTTTTCTCCTCCTGTTGAAGAAAATGAATGACCGGCTAAATTATGCATCTGCCTACAATTGAGCCCAGTCGAAGTTGTTTCACTTCATCCACTAGTCAGAAGCGGAGTTCCTGTCGTATCGAATCGACATACACCGTCAGTGAATGCGAAGGATTAGCCAGCAAAATCGCATGAAACTTCTCTAGAAAGAATAGATCCTTGGTGATCATTCAGGAAGCTCTTCGAACAGCCCTCGTAGGTTGGGTCATTGTGATTCGAAATGGCATAAGCTCTCCATACAATACAGTCTCAGGAACCTCGAAGTCCTAGTTTGGCTGGCTGATGACTTTAGAGAGGAAGTTTTCTCAAAACTGGTGTGAATTTGTAACGAAGTTGTAAGTGCCACATACCATCCTACTTGGTATCTCACAGGCTCGGCAGCTGACAATGGCGCAACATTTGATTTTTCGAGTTGGAAGATTCAGTAAATCGTTTTCAAACATGATTCATTTTCAAGGCCAATTTTATATTAGGTGCGTGCAAAAGTTCCGGGGCAGTTGGTGGTAATTCAGTGTCTAATGTAGTTTTGCTCCTTACGGTTACCATATCCAACAACGATTTTCATGTATGATGGTATCCTGAAACATCTCTTACTCACACCACTCTTGGCTCGGTTCTATGTCACAGCGTTGCTGTCTTCCAGTTACAAAACTAATGCTATGGGTGATTAGCAAATTTGTGAAATTTTGCTTCATGAATTCAAATCCGGACGACCAGTAAGGGAAAGGATTCAAAGCATCAGTAATGCTTTTGTATAAGGCATTTCCTTCGAAATGCCAAGAGCTTGCTGGTTTTTAAGAGTCCCAAGTGGAGATGAGACCATGGAAAACGCCCCATGAGCGCAGCGCCAACACAGTCCTCACAGAGAAGTTCGGAAAGAGCAGGCTGAATCAGATCCAATGCTAAGTGAGCAGGGTATTACGGGAAATTTATCCAACTACGTCATGCCAGTTGAAGCGAATCGGTAAGGAGGGGAAGATGAGTTGATGGATTTTGCATGAGCTGAGCGAAGAACAGCAACATCAGCACCTGAAGTATGCATATATTTGATCTCCAGGTATTCCATCGAGCCGTTTCTTAGATGGATCATTGTCGTTAATAGAAAATGGGTCATAGGCGACAATAAGAGGAGGTTGTTGCATGATGTAGCCCCCAGCGGCCTACCCGAAAACTGGGCAAACCATAGCCACACCCTTGGAAATTTCTTGGATCTTTTTTGGTCAGTTACTTGAGTTATCCACAATGAGCTTCTCCCAAGCAGTTGCACAATGACCGCCGAGTACTACACTCTCTTGCACAAAGTAGTGAACGAGAAGACCTTAAATGTAAGACCAGCACAGGCGAACTTACCTCTTCAAGCGCTGCTTCGGGATAACCTATACAAGCATGTCAAAGTGTCAGCTGTACAAAAAATTGGCCATTTATGCTTCAAAATTTTAAGCTACCCTTTAATACTCCCTGGATCGTCTCCAACAGACTCTCACCTTTTCAAGCCTCTACACCACTACATCCGCTGCTCTTGGAGTAGATTTGTAGAAAATTTCATGAGAAATTCACTGACAACTGCGTAACACGATTACGATTTAGTGAAATTACCGAACCAGTTAGCGAAAACCGAACTGGGACAATTTCCGTGTTGGACTGAGCGTTGGCTCCGCAACGAAAGTAGGAAGCCGGAGCAAATGGCAGTCCTGTAGAACAAACAACCTTTCCTTCATTCATGTGAGCATTATTGGAACATTGTGGTCAATAAATAGCCATTGTGGTCTCGTAGCAATTTTAAAAGCACCAATCACTTTGTTTGTCACACTGTAATGTATGTATTGCAAAGTTTCATTGAGAGTTTCGTTCCGAAAAAGGCGTTAATCGCCGAAACCTCATCAAAAATGGTACATGAAGTTGTCATCTTCCACTGGAAATGAAGTCATTATTGGAACTGTTTTGGTTGAATCTATCTTACAATTAGAAAGAGCTCTCACTGTCTGCACATGTTATCCTTCACTTTCTTAAACCTCATAGTGTTTCCAAAGATAGGTTGAAGCGGTGATTTGAACTTAAAGAACAGCTATGAGCAACTCTTACCTATACAATCTATGCTCAAGTAAATAACTGTTCTCCGAGCTGCATTCTCCATGAACTGCAACAATTCCTCTTCCGTACTAGGTAGGTCCACTTGGCTAATATCTATGGAAGCACCACCGAACAATCCATACTTTGCGATAACATCACTCTCCACCTATAATAAAGCAAAACTATACATGGCCTGTACCACTGGATGCGGCATCCACGGTAATCAGTGGGCTTGGAATCTCGGATTTTGAGGTGTTGAGGGACGTATAACTGTTTTTTTTTTAAGCAGAAAGATCGAAATACGCGAGAAATTCGTAAAATTGGGTAGTGCATCTCGATCGTTTGAATCTGCCCCTTTTACCGTTCATAAGTCTCGCCACCTGAATGCCACACATGTTTATGTAAGTGATCGAGCCTACTTAGGTAACTGTGAACAGAAGCGCAGCCCGAGCAGCGTAGCATGCTTGACCAGCAGGTTACGGAGGATGGCAGCGACCCGACAAGGAGGAGATGACGCTAGGCTTTGCACTTCACGTATTACGCTGTTCGGGTTGCGTTCCTGTTTCAGATTGACGCAGCCTAACTGATAAACTTCGCAAATCTCGTCTGGTGTGGTATAGCCACGTTCTCTATGCCGAGGGCACCGTCAGCAAAAGTGGCATTGTTCTTGATGCACCCGTCAAACGACTAAAAGGTGGCCCAGCGCCAGCGATGCACGTCTGTCTTAAACTAGTTGAAACCCACAAGGACAAGAACCACGACAGGATAAAATGGCGCCAATGAATAAACAGAGCAAACCACGCTATTGAACGGCACAAACGCTGAAGAAGAAAGATTGCCTGACCGCTAGTGAAAGCTGCGAGTTTGTGATGGACGCGGGAAGATCTAGGGTTGTTGAGATGCGGAATAGGTTGAAGGTAAAATTTCCCGCACATGCTTGCAACAAGACCATGGATCTCCCTCTTACGAGGGATCTCAGCCGATTTGCTGTGATGCTACGTGGCGCGACACGGTTGGCGGACAGAGGGTTTACCGCGGATCAACAACAGCCTGCGCTTGCCCTGAGAAACACAACGTAATCCTGGACCGCTGATAGAAAACTGACCGAAAATTTTCTCGTGAAAATCGAAGATTTTTCGAATTTTCCGTCCAACATTTCTCAGGACACAGTAGAGCTGAGTCGAAGCTCGGCTAAAGTAGGATGGAGGGGCTCAGTAGTATGTAAATATGTATTGGTAGTGGATTCAGAAAAGAAGCAGAGAAATGAAATTTAAAATTCTTCATTTTTTCCGATTTTCGGGACGAGTTTTCAGGAAAACAAGGGCGCGCTCCAAGTATTGACCGTTCGTCAAAGGCACAGTTGCCTGGAAGGAGAGGAGGGTTTTCTCTGTCGAACCGTATACAACACTCCTATATTCGGTCGCTCCCGCCATTTTTTCCAAACATCCCGAATTTTCAACTTTTAATCGCTTTTTTCATGCTTGGTTGAAATCGAGCACGCCCGTTATAGCGTGCTCACCTAACGGCCGACAGAGCTCATCACGCAAATTCCAGCTCCGGCTCTCATACTAGTAGATGCAGGACAGTGAGCTGATTACGTAGGCAACCGCGCCTCTGAACATCGGTTTCAACCAAGCCTGAAAAAAGCGATTAAAAGTTGAAAATTCAGGATGTTTGGAAAAAATGGCGGGATGAAGGAGCGACCGAATATAGGAGTGTTGTATACGGTTCGATAGAGAAAACCCTCCTCTCCTTCCAGGCAACTGCGCCTTTGACGAGCGGTCAACACTTGGCGCGTAGCGGGCCGCTGCGCGGACCCAACTCCGACATGCACCTATTTTTCCGGATTTTCCACGGCCAACGGCCAGACCCGTGAGGGACCTGCCCCAAATCGTCACTTATTTTCTATCTAATCTGTCATTGGTGATTACCAGGCACATCACNGGGCCGCGGCGCGGACCCAACTCCGACATGCACCTATTTTTCCGGATATTCCACGGCCAACAGCCAGACCCGTGAGGGACCTGCTCCAAATCGTCACTTATTTTCTATCTAACCTATCATTGATAATTACCAGGCACATCACAGATCCGTGGAACGCGCCCTTGCTTTCCTGAAAATTCGTCCCAAAAATCGGAAAAAATGAAAAACTTTAAATCTCATTTCTCTGCTTCTTTCCTGAATCCACCACCAATTTCGCATATATTTACATAGCACTGTGTCTCCTCTATCCTACCTTAGCCGAGCTTCGGCTCAGCTCTCCTGTATCCTGAGAAATGTTGAGCCTACCCTCCCCCCTCCCCGGTCGACGTTCACGATTTGGTGGGCAACCTTCACTTTTAGATCTCCGATTTTCACGTGCAACCTTCACTTTCGAAGACCCATGCTCACCACTATTCCACCTATGGATGCAGGCAGATCTAGGGGATGGACCTCTTAGTTCGACAGTGCTGGATTCGAGAAATACGGCCGGCATAGGAGTGTGAACATGCACTCACGCGCGTGAGTATGTGCAAATGCTCGGTGTGGGCTGTACCCTGCAGTTCGGATTTAGCCGAAAACTCGCAATCCAACGAGTGGGAAACCAATGAGAGGCGAGTAGGGGATGCCTCTAACAAATAAGACCCACGTCCACGGGGGGAATCCTTCTCCCCGTCAGTCGAATGCTGGCGACAGGCCGTAGTGACAGGCCGGCTGAGGAACACCCCATGTCACATCAGATGGTTTATGACGTCAAATGGATCCAGGAAGAAGGCTACGGCGTCCAAGGAAATCGACGCGCACTTGCGGGGCCCGGTGAGTGTGGAAAATATGCGAGGGTTCTCGATGCTCCGCGAATGGCGACAATGGGGGGGGGCCAGTGTCGCCATTCGCGGAGCATCGAGAACCCTCGCATATTTTCGGGGGGCTAAGCTGGCGAGTCGTTAAACATCTCAACATGGCTAGGATGCGCATCGCGACTTTTAACGTTGGCATGTTGACAGGCCGCTCGTGTGAGCTGGCTGCAGCACTGCGGCGTCGCCGAATCGATCTATGCGCGATGCAGGAGAAAAGATGGTCCGCAAGCAAGTCCAAGTCCATCGGTTTAAAAGCGGCTTCAAAGTTGTCTACACCGGCAGTAAAGCACAAGAAATGGTGTCGGCATCATTGTCTCTGAACGGTTCAGAGATTCCATTGCAGGCAATGACCGTCCCATGAAAATTGTCGTCACGATAGAACGGCGCATTCACTTCTCGCCACACGCCCTGCAGACCGGGTGCTCAGAACAAGTCAAGAACAATTTCTGGGCTCTGATTGATGAAAAGACCGTGGCAGTATCATTAGAAGACACGGTCATCATTGCCAGAGATCTGAATGGTCATGTAGGAACAACCAAGGACGGCTATACATAGGTGCCACGGTGGCTTTGGATACGGGGAGTACAACGACGATGGCGAGCGTATTCTCGACTACGCCGTCTCATAACCTTGTCATAGCGAACGTGAAATTCCGAAAACCACCATTCCACCTCATTTCTTTCTATAGTGGCAGCAACAAGACTCAGATCGATTACGTTCTCATGAGATATCGAGACCAGAAGCTCGTCACGGACGCAAAAGTCGTGCCCTACGAGACGGTTATGTCGCAATAACGATCGCTATTCTGCAGGAGGAAAACGCCGCCAAAACAGAAGCACGCCGAGTGATGCGGACCGGCCTGAATAAGGTGGTGGAGACCAAGAGAGAAAGAAGTGGCTGTCATCTCTCTTATTCAGTTGCCACCTCTCACGAACGTCGATGAAACATGAGAAAAGGCAACCGACAATATCCTTGCAGCAGCTCGCTCGGAACTCAGCACCACCAAACCAGATCGGCGGAAGATCGACAGAAAGACTTGGCTCTGGATGGAGAAAGTGAGAACAAAAGTTCTCGAAAAGAAGCGTTTATACCATCTCTTCATTGACCATAAAAGGGAAAATGACTGGATGATTTACCGCGAAGCAAAGAGGTGTGTGAAGAAAGCTGTTGCCGCAGCAAGAACAAGGTTTGCTTCTGATGGATCGCGAGATGGTGACGCAACGATAGAGGGTTGTTTTGAAAAGGTTTCGACCGGAGAATTTGCCCATTCTCCCGTTCCAGGTGTCCCGCCCACCTTCGCACCAGTGCAGCCGATCACCATCGAAAAAACCATGTTTGCATTGAAGCGAGTGAAGGCAAAGCGTGCGGTCCAGATGATATCGCGGCGGTGTGGAAGTCACAGTGCTGGAGCTCCGCTGACTGGTTAACGGAATTTTTCAACCTGGTCGTAACGCAGAAGAAAGTGCCGAAGAATTGGCAGCAAAGCACCACCACCTCGATCTGGAAGGGTAAAGGTAGTCCCGAATACTGCACGGACTACAGACCAATCCGAATGTTGTAGCATAACATGAAGATCGTGTTATTGACCGACGGTTTCGCAAAATTGTTCAGCTATCTCCCAACCAGTACGGCTTTGTACCCGGGTATGGCACTACCGATTTCATCCATGCTGCCCTTCTCCTGATCGAGAAACATCGTGAGAAGAGGAGGCCGTTGTATGTAGCCTTGCTAGATATGGAGAAGGCCTTCGGTCGCAGCCCACACGAAATAATCTGGTACGCACTGCGTCTCCAAGGCATTCCAGGGGAGCTTCTCAAGTGGGTGCAGATGCTTTACGTCTACCACAGGAGTAAAGTGCAGGCGGCCGCGGTTACTTCGACGGAGTTCCCCACAAACATCGGCGTACATCAAGGTTCAGCCCTATCTCCGCTCCTTTTCATCGTTGCCATGGATGCCCTCACAAAAGATCCCCAGAGACAAGCGCCATGGACGCTGCTGTATGCCGACGACGTAATGCTGGCATCCGAAAACAAGGATGAACTTGAAGCGTGTAGCGACCGGCTGGCACGTTTCAGCCTTCGCCCTATGGGCTTAGACTTATGGGCTTAGACTTATGGGCTTAGGTTTATGGGCCTAGGCTTATGCCAGATTTACCGACAGTTGTGAGCCTTAGGACCACCCAAGATGAAAAGTACATGGGCCACCCAACAAGAATATAATAGCTAACTACCCCCTAGCGAAGTTGTCAGGCTAACTACCCCCTAGCGAAGTTGTCGGGACCACCCACTGTGATAAATAAGCATAGGCTCCAAATCATTTACTGGGAATGCTCATTTTTTCTTTGTAGTTGCAATGATTGAACGTGAGTCGATGGGCTACGAGCGAATCGTCTTTTGAGAAATCACGTCATGCTCTGAGATCAAAAGTCTTATAAGCTCAGGCTTATGGGCTTGGGCTTATGGGCCATGCCCGGATTTTCAGTGAAAATCTTTCGTAAACGGATGCGTGCGCCCGACTATCGTAAATTACCCAAACAAAAAAACTCACTAGTTTTACCAATAGGAACAACTCACGAACGAATCGAATACTGTTAAAACAGCCAACAAATCATCTTGCGAAGGAAGAATGGTGAGATACCGTCGATCAGTGTACAAAAGTTGAGAACAAATAAATCCAATTCGCTGCAACCTAAAAAAATTAAATTCAGATATAGACAGCTCTATTGTCTGTTCCAAATGCGACGATAATTGAGTGTCCATTCATTTCGCCTGTGTTTCNCTTACCTGCGCGGCCAGCGAAATTGTCGCGCGCGCCGAGCGAGGGTTTGTCTCAGTCGGTGAGACAAAGTACGTGAAGTTACTGGGCAAAACTACTCACAATCAGACAAACCCTCGCTGGGGGCGCGCGACGATCTCGCTGGCCGCGCAGGTAAGGCCCTAGCGTGGATCGGGGACTAGCGAGATTAGCAAGCGCGGCCAGCGAGATTGTCGCGCGCGCCGAGCGAACTCGGTGCGAGCGCCCAGCGAACCCGAGCGTGACGTCACAATCGGTCAATACTGGGTGATGACCAACCTCGACAGGAAACTCAGGCTACTGACCGACAGGGGCCCACCTCCTGAGTGTTCACGTGGTGCATGACCACCTTTGCAAAAATGCTCACCGAGCCCACCCGTTCTAAAGGACGGAGCCCTCTATGAGGTGCGCGCGACCAGCGAGGGTTTGTTTTCTTGGTTGCGAAACCTTATAAAATGTCTAGCGGTTTATTTCTTGAATACTCGTCACGCTCATTAATTGGAAATTTTTACTAACTTGAAATTGGAACGCATATACATATCTCAGGAGCCTATTTGCTTGCAAACCCGCTTAAGGGTTTCAATTTGTGTGGCCCAGCTGCTGCGCAAAAAATTAGTCCTCAGTACATGATTTTGTACTCTCAGGCTCTATTTCAGAAGTAATGGAAACTGCCCCATGGTCATGTGTACTGCTTAGAAGCAGCATAGTAGGCAGAGTACATATACTAAAAAGTAAGGCAATTTATGCAGCGGCTCTCAAGAAAATAATTTTGATCTGCAAGATGTTCGAAATTACCCACTGTGCACTGGTAGCGAATGGTGAATGTTACAAGGATGTTATTTTGAAAAAACTGCAAAGATACAGTATAAAAAACTCCTCTTGGCGAAATAGTGAAAACGTTTCTTTCTTTAACAGTGGAGAATGCCAGTTGCGCCTCTCAGTTGAATTGGATATCCCGCTATCAAATGTTGCGCTGTTATGTATTAGGTTGTACAACTATAAATGCGTGTTTGTGGGTCAAATTAAAACTGTTTTAAAAGCAATGATACAGCACTCCTTTCCGAACTGCGCCCATAGTTAATACTGATGAACATTCGCCATGTTTCGGGCACAGAACGAGCGCCTCCTTAGAAGAATCCGCTGCGTCACGAGGGATTATAGCAACTTATCCAAATTCTGACGATGGCGCAATTTTTGGAATTTTTCTGTGCCAAGGAAAGCCCCTTTAATAAGAATAAGTGATCACCTGATAGCGGCACGCCTAGGCTACACGGCGACCATACAGACGGCATCCCATCCTAGTTTAGGAGATGAGGGCAATCGAAAGTTCGATCAACTTCCGAAAATTCGGTTCAGTTACCCAAGTTCCGAGGATTATTAATTTACCGATTATTGCACGACTTCTGCCTAATAGCGAAGCAAGTATTCTCTAAACGTCTAACATAAAGTGCTCTGCCATTGTGCTGTCGTTTTCCGTTTAAAGCCGCATATCTCATGAATGGAAAATCCATAAATTCGACCAATTGAACACAACTTTTTCGAAAAACATTTCTAAATTCATTTATTTCCAATTTTACTTGAACGGTTGAATCCAAAATCATCTTCTCTTTAATCTTGAGACGAAAATTTCTAAAGAAAAATACCTAAACTTTCCACAGTTCTCATAAAAATTAAGTAATTTGCGCATCGCAAAGTGTTGTGAGGTGCTCCACGGCCACAGACATGTTAGCTGCATGCCCAAAGTCATTGCCGGTCCAACCAATTTTCTTTGCAGACCCTTGTATTAACTTGTTTGTTTACTGTGAGCACTTCGTAAGTTTTTCGCTAGTCAAAGGGGACTTAATAATTCTTCTGCTTGTACGAGGTTTGCGCCGAACTCTGATCCGAGTTAGTACAACGGTGGGTGAAAAGGGAGTTGGGGGAGGCCACCCCAGAAAAGTGGTCGCATTTGCTATCTAGGCTAGTTTTTTATGCCTAAACTGCTTAGTAGAGGTAGCTAATCTAGTAATAAAGTAAAATCAGAGCAGAAAAGAAAAAAAGAACCGAAAAATTGGAGACAGGCATTTTAGCATAGTTTCCACTCTTCCTAGCTAAAAATCAGTGGACTAACAAGTTCAAACTTGTTCAACTTGTTCAAAAAGACTCTGCGCTTCCTAATTAAACCTACTCCATCTGAAATCCCTGTGCTCAGCATGTTAGAACAAGTGCGACATGTTAAAAGCACCTCTGTTGTCTCCAGCAGGTGCCCCCCCCCAACTCCCTTTTCACCAGTGTAAGTGCTTCTTCATAGCGAAAACAGTCATGGATAACTCTGGAAAATCCTCGTTTTCAGATGTGCAACAACGAATGACGTCCACTACATGCAATTAACTCCAAAGAGACCATAGACAAGGGGCGGAACCGCGGCGTGTCGTTCTTGAGCAGAGACACAGGGCTCTGCATGCTCGCTCTGGTTGTCTGCCTCTGTCAGCAGCAGACAACTCGAATACCACACCGCAGCGGTCAACTAGAACCAGCACGAAGAGCACCTGTGTCTCTGCCCAAGAACGCCGCGCCGCGGTACCGCCCCTTGTCTACGCCCGCTTGGAGTTCACTGTGCATATACACGTTCACTACATGATCGTTGACCAGGTGTTGTGGTAATATTTATCCTACCATTTTATTTCAGCCAAGCAATCCTTTGGACTTTCTGTTCAATGTGAACTTATTAGTAACGAGAGCAGGCCTACTTACTGTTAGCTTTTACTGGGCGTATAGGGTGAAGAAAAAATTAAGCTCTTCATTCTTGAGTGGAAGAACGAAGGTACTACAACGGCGCTTCAACAACATGCTGATTGGTCAGGTAAAATGACTAAAATGAGATTCAATACACCTTAATTAGTAATAACTTACAGAAAAAATAGCATTATTTTCAGACATGTTGCCTCGCAGTGCTGCTACAGCCTCCTTCAGTGGTGTATCCTTTTCTGCAATACTATCGTGCAACTAGCACCCCTTCAGTGATAATCTTCTCTGTTATTTTGTTTTCTATTTTTCCTCTATGTAGTTCACTTGTTATCATAGTTTCCCTGAGAAACACCAACTTATTTGCATCAAAGATCTCTAAACAACCGAATACCTGTGGAAAAACCAAATTTTGATCTGTATGCTATCCCGTACCTTTTCCATAATTTCTTCGGTTGTTGGTGCATCGTTCCACCTATTTCTGGAGAAAATTTGCCTTCTACTGTTCTTTTCCGAAAAACAATGTGTGAAAAAAGCTGTTGTTGCATAGTTTATGTTACATTTCCCTTAGAGCATTGTTCACACAAGGATTTGGCACTATTTTCCATACTTTTGAAGCAGAAGAATCGTCAGCACGAATTGAATAAGTATAAGAATCCTACGGGATTCCCACCTATATCCTATCTATACTAATAAGTATAGTAATCTAACTACTACGCAGGTAAATTAGACAGTTATCTGATTTTGCATTACTTGTTGTTTCCTCCGGTGCAATTCTTTATGTAAGACTTGCCTACGTCTCATAAATATTTTCAAACAACTGTTTTTATTTACCAGCCTCAAAACCAGTTTAGTGATTTTTTCAAAACTTCGAAAAACACTTCAAAAAATACGTAGGGGCACTCCTACGTGTGAAATATTGGAAAGCTTTCACATTTAAATCTGTATACAAGAAGGGATTTTCGAGCCAGTCAACCGAAAAGTCCTCCCTTCACCACTACCACTACTATTTCGGTCACACACGGATTGTATGCAAATATAGTATTACTGGTGATCAATAAGATATTCTTTATTCAAATCAGTACATTTTGAGTATTCGTGAGTGATTGTGGCCCTAAAGAGGGCCGTTGGGTTAGATTAAACGGCATGCACCATCTGCAAGCGATTTACTTGCTGGAGGTGTACTTGGTGACGGCCTTGGTTCCCTCGGAAACTGCGTGCTTGGCGAGTTCTCCAGGAAGGATGAGGCGTACGGCGGTCTGGATTTCGCGAGAGGAGATCGTCGATCGCTTGTTGTACTGGGCGAGGCGAGAAGCCTCAACAGCGATACGCTCAAAGACGTCGNTTGTCTCCAGCAGGTGCCCCCCCCCCCCAACTCCCTTTTCACCTCGTCTCCTCTTGCTCCGGTCTGACTTTAATAAACGATTTCGGCGGAGAAGACAAAACTACACTTTTTCGAGGAGAAAATGTGAATTCCTATTCACAGAATAAAGTGACACTAGCGAAACAAGAATGAAGAGAAAACTGGAAGTACGTTCACGCTGGTAATAATAGAAAAGAAATGATCTCTGAAATCATTTCAAATAGTGCCGGCGGGTGAAAGTGTGAACTAGCTCTTAGGCCAAGATGATCATTATATCGAAAAGAAAACTTACTTTCCAAATGAATATAGCAAAGGAATTTCTTGCTCCGCTGCTCCCTCCAGATAGCACTTCAAAATGTTATGAATGAGACGCTCACATGGTGGAAATTGAGATAAGGTCTTCAAAACGGAGTCCAGCTCTAAACAGGCAACTTCCATGGCTTCACTACAAGATGGCGCATCAATTCCGCCCCATGATAAGAAAAAAAATTCACAAAAACAAATGAAAGCATAAATGTTGGGAGGAGGTGAGGGCGGATTAAATAATCAGAAAGTATCTACGCGCCACCCTGAACGAGCCACTTGGCCCGAAAAATGCTTACCATCATCTGTGACATCGCAGAAGAAGATCGCACGGAACAGCTGTACAGAAAATTCCCTCGTTAACTCCTCAGGGAGCTAGAATATAGAAAAACAACGGCAATTAAATGAAGAGAGAGCAAAACGCGATAGTGATATTCGCTTACTTCGATTGACTTCATTAGTTCAGAAAGGAAATAAGTTGAAAAATCTTGCTCATTCAGAATCACAGATACAATCTCTCCGCGGTGAGGGACCTGCACTAGTACCATTAATATACGTAAAAGTGAAAGCTTGTGTGTATATATGTGGGTGCGTATCAGTGTATGGCGGCTGGACTAAGGAGGACAGATACTAAACTCCCCTGCAGAGTTTTCCCAACGAGCGAGTCCGGCAGCTGGATATGTCAACTAGCAGAAATTATAAGGAAATAGGCTGCTCCGTTCGCAAATGTGAATGTGACTTGTGAGTGGATTAACAGTGTAACATCAGTCCGAAAATAATGTAATAATAATACGAGAATATACCTCTAGGTGCTGCAACACCTTTATTGCAGATTCAAGCTCGACTGTCTTCTCCCACTGTAGGATGACTCTCCTCAAACATGGGACCAGTTCTGATGCTAGCGTTTTTATAATCAGTTGCCAATCTTCTGTTGAGAATAGGGGAAATATGAATGGCGTGAAATTTGCGGTTGACAGCTAAAAGTCCAGAAAAAAAACTATAGGTGGATCGACAACAAGACACCAAGCAGCACCAAAACCGCGTACATTAAGATCTTGGAAACGAGCGGTATTACTTCGTATTATGCGTAGAACGACACTGGCATAAGCTGATGACGGCTGTACCTCTTTACTCAGTAACGCGATGATATCAATATTCTGCAAATTCGGTTATAGCAGTTACCAAATGCAGTACATTGAATTATTCAAGAATAGAAGAAGGAGCTACCTTAACCACGTATGCCAAGTAATCCTCAGAACATGTTAATAAAGGACTAACGAACTCCGGACAAAGCGGCGGAACTCTTAAGAGTGCGACGTGAATCGCACGCAACCGCCAGAAAGTGCTGGTTAGCAGCAATCCGCATAATTCGTCGCTCACTGGTCGCTAAAAACATAAACATGGTACCAAGAAAAAGTTCATCTTTATCTTAGGAAATACCTTATTAATTAAGGTTAATTGCAAAGAGTCGAGTAGAAAGCAGATATTCTCCTCCTCAAACAATAGGGCCTTCTCCATTATCCACAATACCAGCGCGACTATAACCTCTTGACATTCTCGCGACTCAGCCATGACTAATTCCACACTTTGCAATAACTGTATAAAGCAAACGTCCACAGTTATAAGTAGCAGCAAACTAGGTGATCTTCTGGTAGTTAACTCACCAACCCCACCAACTTTGTTTTTGAGCACTGCTTAGCCAACTCCTCCCTAGAGAGTGTGTACTTTAAGCATTCAGAAAAAGAAATCGCCCAAAACGGCAGCGATCCGACGCCTTCGAAAGGTAGGTTATCCATGAAAGACTCCAAAAATGATAGCATGAACTTGGACTGGTGAAGGACATGTGCAGTAAGTAGCGCATATGAAGGGAGTAAAAATTGAGAGACGTGGCACCAATGTCTGGAAAATATTTTTTTTTCATAAAATTACTATCAGAATTAATGATTGATTGAAAGCAATATTTATTTCTATTATTACATTCCATAATAGTGTAACGCTGTGAAGTTGAGGACGCCCGCAGTTTCAAGCAGTGTCATTGGAAACTCCTCATCGTGGCGAGGTAAGCTGGACGCATACGAAACCGCAGGCTTTCGCGACAATCCGGTCGAAGAAAACGTTCGTCGTACCGATAAAACGTTCGCAGAACACCCTCATTCCCCTATATAATAAACGGCGAAGGTGTTGCGAAATTGTCTGTCGGTCGCCGAGTGACTCATCGCTGCGGGGAAGCTGAGGGAATGCGGCTTTTTCGAGTTTTTCAATAGAGCATTCGGTTCTGAGTGACTGAATTAACCAAAAAAAGAGAGGAGGGATTTCGATGTCTAGATGAACGTAATTGAAGGACTGAAAACATCGAGAATCGTTTATATCTCCAATTACGCATTGGTTCTTTTTAAGAGAATGTTTCGCTTGGTACAGCAGAATTTACCTAACGCTTTTGTTAGTAGTTCAGGCAGATCATTTCAGAAACCAAATGAACCCCCTTTTAGACTCCACGAGATTGCAAAACTTGAAAAAAGGGTATTAAAATTTGAAGCTTCTGTTCTGCTTGACACTGCCATCGAAGAAATTGGAGGACAGCTACATTCGTTCAACAGTGGCCAGAGGAAACCATGAACCGCGTGAAGCGGAGAAGCTGTTCGAGGCATACTTTGAAGATAGGGTCTCATCTGCACTTCTTTTGTGGGACTATTCGAAACGTAGAAGGTGCACAATACTCAGAAAATAAAAGAAAAGGGAAATGGTGTACGTGGAAATCCATGTGAGCATATACAACAAAGTTTTGAGGGCGTTTGGGGGTAAGAGCGGCCAGTGCTGCTGCCAGATGTACGAGAACCTTATGAGGATAGCTAAAGTTTATTATGACAGGTTTCAATTTCCTTTACTACTTTCGGCGCCACTTCGAGGAGCGGACTAACCGGACCAAACTTTCTGCAGGAAAAATTGCTGAAGTAGACTCGCAGAAAATCACTGTCATCCGCGATGCGCGGCGAAGCTGTGCCACGTTACCTCTATAGTAGTGTTTATACTTTTTCGCGAGGCGATGGCATCGCAGCGACGGCTACAACACGCGCGACGCGACGTGTAACGAAGCCGTCGCGTCGCGCGGTTGTGCTATGCCAAAGTTCGCAAAATTGCGTACACGCAGAATTACACACTTAACTCAATTTTGCGTGAGCGTCAACGTTCATGCGTTCTTATGATAAGTCGTCAAGTCCCGTAAGTTTTAGGCCAAAGCAGAAAGAAAATCAAACAAGGAACACCCAACCCCAAGCTCTGACATCGGCGAAATCATCGCGTCGCGTCTGCTAGCAGGCACGACGCGAATCCGGCTCATCGCGTCGTTTTTCAAGAAAAAAGTATAAACAGGGCGCGACATCGCGCTGCGACGTCGTGTCGCGACGGGAAACGCCAACTACCACATCGCGACCATTGTTTGTGCATGCTTCCACTCGGGACCCATCGCATTCGAACAGTTTGCTTGCACGCGACGATCGCATCGCGCCGAAGTATAAACACTCCTTATGTTAGCCGGACTCTTCTTAAGTAGTGTTTATACTTTTTCGCAAGGCAATGGCGTCGCAGCGACGGCTACAACACGCGCGACGCGACGTGTAACGAAGCCGTCGCGTCGCGCGGTTGCGTTATGCCAGAGTTCACAAAATTGCGTACATGCAGAATTACACACTTAGCTCGATTTGGCGTAAGCATCAACATTTATACGGTCTTATGATAAGTCGTCAAGTCCAGTAAGTTTTGGGCCAAAGCAGCAAGAAAATCAAACAAGAAACACCCCACTCCAAGCTCTGGCATCGGCGAAATCATTGCGTCGCGTCTGCTAGCAGGCGCGACGCGAATCCGGCCCATCGCGTCGTTTTTCAAGAAAAAAGTATAAACAGGGCGCGACGTCGCGTCGCGACGGAAAACGCCAACTATCACATCGCGACCATTGCTTGTGCATGCTTCCATTCGGGACCCATCGCATTGCAACAGTTTGCTTGGACGCGACGATCGCGATGAATGCCCAGGTTTCAAGATCAGAGAACATGGAATTTATAAACACTCCTTTAGAATCCGACAAACCCAGAGGTAACGTGGCACACGGATCCGAGACCAGGTCTGGCTCGGGATTGTTTTCAGAGCCCGGCTAACCCAGAGGTAACGTGCCACATGGGTCCGAGACGAGGTCTGGCTCGGGATTATTTTCAGAGTCCGGCTAACCCAGAGGTAACGTGGCACACAGGTCCGTTCGACTAATCCTGCCAAAGTTAAAAATGACTAAAAGTGAATCCGCAGGAATGATTTAGTTTCGATTTTTATAGCCGAAGAAGTTCCGCCATCACGGAAAATTATTTTTTAAAACAGTATGGACTTCGTAGCTAACACTAACCTCCCTTTTTTCCTCACAACCGATAACAACTTTGGAACTAGAGTTTTCTGAACACTGAACCTCTCGAAGAATCTGTAAAAAAAAATTAAAAATATAAATCTTCAGGTTCTTTAATCCTTGAACCTGACCATTTTTTTTCAGTAATCGATGATGTTGTAATGTTCTGCCAGCGGTTCATTTATGTTATAAAACGATAAACAGTAGATATCTGATGAGTGCTAGTCTTCCCATACGATACAACGGGAATCTGCTCAAAAACCGAGGTAATATGAATACCAAACCCATGACGAACACAATGTGACGATTCTGAAGTACCATGTCCACTAGTTCCGCATGAAACAGAGATTACGACGGGAAAGATCATGGAAGCCTTTAGGATGTCTGCAAGAAATCCAAGCACGAACAACCGAAACGAGTGTTTTCAATCACCAATGACCTCTTGCCCTTTGCAGTATACCTTTCTGTGATCTGCAGATCCACTGTCACCTAACAGGACCGCCATCAATAGTACTGGGTGTCACTCACACGCCAGAATTGAAAGCGGAAATAGGAGCGGCGCTTTACTCGGTCAAAAAAAGGCACTATTGCACTTCAGCGGCCCCACTTCTTCTTCTTCTTCTTCTTCTCCTTAGCGTTTGTCCCGCGCATTCACGGGGTCCGCTGTTTTGGTTCTCCTTCGCCATAGATCTCGATCCTGAGCGTCATCCTTGGTGATTCCAAGCTCCTTCATATCCTTGCTTACGGTGTCCTTCCATCGTTTTTTCGGTGCGCCTCTGGGGCGTTTGCCGATAACCTCCATATCCATGGCCTACCGAGTAGGGTGTAGTGGTGATCTTCTCATAACATGTCCGAACCCCCGCAACCTCTGGGCACGCAGTTTTTGCTGTATGGGGGCCGTCTGCATTAGTGCTCTTATGTCTTCATTGCGCACCTTATCACGCCGCGTTAGACCACATGCCCACCTGAGCATGCGCATCTCTGCCGTGTTCAACATCCTTTCGTGCGTCCTCGACACCGGCCAGCACTCGNCACCTTATCGCGTCGCGTTAGACCACATGCCCACCTGAGCATGCGCATCTCTGCCGTGTTCAACATTCTTTCGTGCGTCTTCGACACCGGCCAGCACTCACTGCCGTACATCATTGTGGGCCTCACAACAGTGCGATAGATCTTCCCTTTCAACACCCTCGAGCACCTTCGATCGCAGAGAATTCCGGTGGATTCTCTCCACTTCAACCATGCGCAGGCAATCCGTCCTCTAACTGCCGCATCCACCGTTCCGTCAGCACTCAGGATGCTTCCCAAATACTGGAATTCTTCCGTTTGTGTGAAAGCAGTCCCGTTCACGTCTAGCACGGCGTCGCCTCCCCCTATACTACTCATGACCTCGGTTTTCTTCAGATTCAACTTGAGACCCGCGTCTGCAAGAGCTGTCTGCCACTTCTGGATCTTGACCTGGAGATCTGCTCTCGAATCTGCGATTACAGCGACATCATCAGCATAGAGCAGTGTGCTTGGCGGACCTTCCAAGAGATGTTTCACAACCGTGTCGAGCGTCATAATGAAGAGGAATGGACTCAGTGCCGATCCTTGGTGCACCCCCACTGTTATATCGAACTTTGATGTTGTTCCAAGTGATGTGCGCACCCTTGCTGTTGTTCCTTCATACATGACTTGCACTGTCTTCACTATGTACTCCGGGATGCCTCGTTTCCTCATCACATCCCAAATCACTGCGCGCGGCAACCTGTCATATGCTTTTTCCAAATCCAGAAATGCAATATGACATGGCTTGTTCTTCTCACGGTACTTTTCCATCACTTGACGGGCGATAAAGATGGCATCAATTGTCGACCGCTCTGGGACAAATCCAAACTGATCTGATGCAATTTCTACCATATCTCTCTGTCGCATATCCAGGAGGCGTTCGTAGATCTTGATCGTGTGTGCGATGAGTTTGATGCCTCTGTAGTTTGCACAGTCCATCACATCTCCTTTCCTTTTGAAGATTGGCACTATGATGCTGTCTTTCCACGCTTCTGGGATTTTCTCGGACCTTGTAATGTTATTGAAAAACTTGGTCAGCCACTGCAAGCCAAGTTCGCCGAGTGATCTCCATGCTTCCATCGGGATGCCATCTGGACCTGGCGCTTTGCCAACCTTCATTTTCTTCACGGCCTTTCTCACCTCATCGACTGTCCACGGCTGTACTGGCCCAGCTACAGGCTGCCCGAGAAAAATTTTCTTTCTCGGAAACTCCTCGTTCAGAAGATGTGCAAAATAGGCTCTCCATCGTTCCTTGACTGCCCTAGGGTCTCTCAAGACATCACCTTCCTCGCTCTTAACTGCTCTAACCTCGGTCACATCTAGAGATGCCCTGTGGCGTGCTTTCGCTAGCCGATATACGTACTTTTCGGCCTGCGAGCTCTCTAGCTTATCGTAAAGGTCGTCCATCGCAGCGTTTTTTGCGCGAGCTACTGCAGCCTTCGCCTCCCTCTTTCTTAATTTGTACTCACTCAGGGCTGAGAGCGACTTTGTATTTTGCCAGGCTTTGTACGCATTCTTTTTAGCCTTAACAATCTTCTGCAGGTCCTCACTCCAGAACCACGTCGCCTTATCTCCTCTCCTTCCACCTCTGGTTTCTCCTAGTGTATCCCTTGCGCACGACAGGATAGTAGTTGCTGTGTTAGCCCACACTACGTCTATGGGACTACAGGGATCTGGTAAACCGGTAGCGACACGCAATGTCTTCAGCGTTTTACCTACCAACTTCCACCAACGGATGCGTGGCTCTAGTTTAGGTTTATTTGGCTTAGGCAAGGTTATGCATATGTCCGCTACCACTGGCCGATGTTATCCTGCAATTTCTTCTCCCGGGATCGTTTTTACATTCTTGACCGTTTTCATAGAAAGTCTTCTAACCAGGATGTGGTCAATCTCACTTTGCCGACCTCCGCTGCAATACGTGATCTTCTGAGATTCCCTCTTTATGAAGAAAGTGCTAGCAATCGCGAGATCATGCGCTTCAGCCAGCTCAATAATCCTCTCCCCTTCCTGGTTCCTCTTTCCGAAACCTCTTCCTCCATGAACTCTTTCAGATCCTCCTCTGTCCTGCCCTACATGGCCATTGAAATCTCCTGCAATCGTTATGTAGTCACCTTCGGGAGCACTTCTAATGACATCGTCGAGCTCATCATAAAAAGCCTCCTTATCGGCCTCGGTACAGCCGCACTGCGGAGCATATACGGATACCACTGTCCAGAAACCATCCTCGGTAGCGATTCGAAGAGAAATTATCCTGTCGCTGACTCGGTTCACAGACGAGACGTGTTCTTTAAGCGGTCCAGCTATTGCTATTGCCACTCCGTTTCTTCTCGTTTCAAACCCGTGATAAAAGAGCTTAATGCCGTCTCCGATCTCTCTCGCTTTAGACACTTTCCATCTCGTCTCCTGCAGACAAAGGACGTGAATCATTCTTCGCTTCATAAGTTCCGCAATCTCCCTAGTCTTACCGGTCAAAGTCCCGATGTTTAAGGACCCTACCCGAACTAGCGTCTTTAGCCGAGGTCGCTCGCCCCTCGGTAGCCCTCGCTTTTTAACCATAGAAGGCGGGCGGGCTTCCTGCAGGTCACTTCCGGGTGACGTCCTAGCATTTACTCTTTTCCATATTGAACCTTTCATATTTATGTGACAGAGGCCTCCATCAGCCGGCCTGTCAACCTGGGCCTGACGCTGGAATACGCAGAAGAGGCTGCTTTGGTAACCGTGCCAACCTCATCTCACGGGGCGGGGACCTTGTTTATAGAGGCGGTCCCGACTCGCCTCTCCTACTTGGCTGCCCTTCTCCGGCAAGCATTTTGTAAGTCGTGAGGTGCCACCCCCACGCCCACCTGCGCAACGTAGGCCAAGATAGGATCGCTCATGGTCCACGGGGATTTCTCCCTACCACCATCCGCCAACCGGTGGACGCGCTCGGTAGCTAGAGCGACTTAATAGCCCCGAGACTTCAGCGGCCCCACTATCGACCCCAAACTTAAAATCATGGATTTCTTTGAAAACGAGCATGCAGAGGTAATTCAAGGTGCTGATCACGAATATCGTACTCGTTTCCCATTATAGTACCGATTTTATAGATTTCATCGATTTTTGCTGGGCTTAACTCGTCTCTCGCTGAAACATTGCATGGAGGAGTTTTTGAGGGTGCTGAACACGAATGTAGTTGCCGTCTGTACTATCACCCTGATTTGATTGATTTTCTCCTACTTTGCCTGCATAGGGTGGTGTAGTTTCGGACTTCCCTGAAGGGTTCTCCTTCAAGTCGACTTTCTCATGCTGAATGCTTATCGTATTTGTAATCAGCACTTTCAAACACCCCTGTACGCAAGCTTCCAGGAAGTTCCCCTAGGAGAGCCAGACTCCGAAAAAAAAGATAAAATCAATAAAATCGATATCATCATGCGAAACAAGTATGATGTTCGTGATCGGCACCTCGAATTACCTCTGCATGCTCGTTTTCAGAGAAATCCATGATGTTGAGTTTGGGGTCAATAGTGCGGCCGCTGAAGTACAATTAGTACCAAAAAAGGCATATTCGAAGGTTGCTGTTGCGTCTTCTGTTTGAAAGATCACATTTGGTGAGCTTGAGCCTATGTTAGGCTGGAGTGGGTGAGACGTCTACTGGCTCAAATCACAAGTGGAATAACGCCACTTACAAGCCTTCGATAAGCAACCCGCAGAGTTCATTACGCCGACGATGACGTCGTTAGCGTCGATCAAATAGGACGGAAACTGATCCGAGCTCGACGTCTTTTGAGCTGCCGTCAAACAGCGCAGCGCTGCTTTTCACCGGGCGCGAAGGTTGAATGTGACGCGCGCTGCATCCCTGCAATAAAAAGAGTGCGTCGCAGCAACACCAGCCATGGCCTGTCCAATGCCGCTCACGATATCGTCATCGGCGTCTTGAACTCTGACGGCTGCAATAAAGCCGTTGAGTCGATATGATAGGCCGTTCTATAAACAGGATCAAGTGTGTGACGATCATAGGTGCGATAGGGGTGAGAATGCCTCTTCCAAAGTGAAGGGGGTCAACAGCCAAAAAGTGAATGGTGTCGTCGACGGGGGG
>JARK01001373.1:302586-313621 GCA_000688135.1 Ancylostoma ceylanicum
GGGGAGGGGACGCCTAAGGGGTCGCCGCAGTCAGAGAGAAGGTGGAAGGTGGTTGTCTTACCAACAGTTTAGTGGATCTGATCAGCACTCGTACAACTCATTGGAGCGCATTTTTGTACTCCCAAGTTGGGCGATGTGCCGCGACCTGAATATGGAGCGGATGGAAGCCTATTTTTAGAGTTGTACTACTGAGGGATGTTATTATCATTACACACCTTCGCAGCCCTTTAAAATCCTGGCCATGGTTTTCATTTAGACAACGCCTAAAGTGCGCATGCACTGCAAACTGCGGAATTTCCAAGGAGTTTGCAGCTTTATTTTTCAGCAACCATGAAACCTCCTGCAAAACGGAGCAATGCAGAAGAAAGAGCAGAAACTCCTCTATTTTACCATTATAAAAACGCTTATAAAATTCGGCAAATTTCTGTGCGATTCAAGTTCTGATGGTATCATGTGAGTCCGCACTAGTGAAACATTATGATCCTTAAACTCTAAAACTAATTCATGTGATGAATCCAAACGAAAAAGAGAGGTCAATTCCGGATTCCAGGAAACGATTTAAGAAACTACTGGCGTTTCCATTATGGCACAGTAAGGACACAAGAGCAGGGTCAAGCGTGGTGTTGGTAAAGAATCTACCCCGAGGCAACCCCCCCCCCCTTCCAGGACATTTCATATTTCTTTACATTTGTAGTCATTGAATGTAGCAGTTTCTAGAGTATTTAGAAGATTTTTCTAAAATCAATTAACGGTCATCCCATATTTTTGAACTTTTTTTTAATTTTTAAACTTTAAATTAATTTTTTGATTTTTTTTATTTTTGAATTTCAAACTTTATCAATCAAACAACCAGTTGGTTGTCACAGATGTGTCTGTCGCACACCCTACCTACTTATTATAAAGCAATTGGAGTGACGCGAAGTCTTCGCATTCGTGCTCAAACAGGTCCAGGGTTCGATCTCCACCGGAGCCTAACTTTTGCTAAGTGGAGATATGCACAGTCGGACGTCATTAATCCATGTGTACGAACAAGAGCAACTTGAGAGAATTGTCCTCTTCCAATTTTCGAGCAATTAAAGTCGCGCGTGAGTGGCTTAGTTTCACTCAGAGTTAGAATCACATACATGCAGAAGTATGGTTGTTTGTCGCAAATTAAAAAAGGGTTTGCATGTGACCTGAGAAAATGGCCCAAGTCGTTCTGATAGCTGGAAGATTTGCGCTTTCTGGTGCACTACAGCTCGTTTTGAGAAATTCAGCTTACCAGGGCTTAATTCGGACGCAAATTCGTTGGTAAAAAGATGGAAAAATTGCCATTTTCACCAACAGTATACCATCAGTTTACCAACGGAATAAAACTTGACCCAAGTGACAGCGACAACTGAAATTTTACTGGGATATAGAGCTTTACCTCCACTCCATGATGCATGTTTAAGTTTGGTCAGCCATACATATTCACGGAAAAAAAGCCGTTCAAAGAGAAGACCTAATTTTTGGCTAGTTCGACAATGTGGTGTTTTCTGAGACGAGTAATTGCGCAGATACTTCGTAGGAGCGGGCAGCTTCTACACATTACAGTAGAGGAAGATTTGCTCTTTTCTATGCATTAGATCTTCTCCTACAATACCTTCTGATTTAGACATTTATTGAGTGGCAACATATCCAAAATTTAGCAGATTTTACGGTCATCTCATATGCAGTCTCATCGCCATAAAAAAAAACTCCAGAATAACGAAAAGCGGCGGAATTTGCATTCTGAGAAGGTTTAGGTCTGTAAAGCGTCCTCATATCTTTGGAGCACCGTGTGCTGCCCGAAGGTCCGAGAACACCATCTATGAAATTGCATTTTGAACTGCATAATTAGTGGACTCTACGGATTTACAGTGAAATAAAACATCAAAGCTTCAGAAGAAAATGCTCACCGGGGATTTCATACTTGTTATGCCTGGCAATAGAAGAAAAAGAGCATGTTGAGGTGCTTGCAAAATTAGTGCTCCCGCGTGGAATCGAACCAGGGTCTCGCTGGTGAAAAAACGGAGCTGCCTGCCTTGCTGCTATCATACTACCAGCATCACAGGCGACCCCCACTGCTCCCCCCGAGGTGACCCCCCTTCCTTGGTAAATCACCATTGTACGCTTGTCCCTGCACAAGAGTTAAGGAATAATTTATTTGAGCCGATAATAGGGCAAGTGAATCGAAAGGCTCGTAGTAAAGGCTATAGAGGCTAGCAATGGAGACTCCTGGTAGAGGCTACTTGACAAAACCTACGCGCCGTTTTATACGGTTCCTTTCCCGCCAATAGGAGATCAAGCAACCAAATAGATCAAAATCAAGATCAAAAACAACCTACACTACAGAAAACATAGCATTAAAAATGACAATCGAGAAAACAATTGAACAAAAACGACTACAAAAAGTAACAACGCTTCCTTTAGTACTAGCTAGTCTACAGGTCAGCGTCGCATTTTAAAAAGCTTTTCAAAGTCTATCAAACTCATGCAAAATCTGCATTGCACTCTTCTTTCTTAAAGTTTTTTTTTCTCACCGATAAAGCATCGATGAAGTGTCGATAAAAACGCCTTTTTTATCGCCACTTTAGCGACGTGTTTTTAACATGGAGTAGTGAAGTTCTAGGGAGTTTTAGATATGGTCAGAACGAGAAAATCCTCCTCTTCAATGTTGTTTTTGTAAAGCCCAAAAAAACTTTGGTGGGCATACTGCAATTAGGTGTTTTACAGTAATATGTCTGCGGAGAAGCACAACTGTCATTCTTTTTCATTCTTTCCTTGTTTCTACAGCCCAGAAACTCTAGCATGACCTGCATACTCCCTCAGAAATTGATGTATATGTAGATCCATGGAGAAAATCGTTCTGCAAAAATTATGATGCCGACGTGGATCGAACTCTTCACCTTGGTTTAGCATTGTTCTCGTGTTCTAGCGCATGGAGCATGCTCTAATGATCTATTATGTGCTGTATACATCTGCAAAGGAATAATAGACTATTGTACGCACACAAATTCATCTTGCAAAAATGATGGTGCCGGTGAGGATCGAATCCTTGCACCTGCCTCACCCTGACACTTGTGTTCTCGCCCTTGGAAATTCTATTTTTGACTTGTTTGCTGCCACAAACGTCCAGGTGGAGGCAACGTACTGTTCTACATGCACTATTTTATTCTGCAAAAATGACTGCATCGGTGGAGATCGAATCCTTGTACATGTTTCGGTATATTTTGCTTTCTGTCGGATGAAAGTTTGAAGAAGAAAGCGATTAGAGAATAGACAGCTGTGAATTTACTACACATCCCAGGCTCCATAGTTACACCAAAACAGTGAGCAGAAAAATTCCTTACCTTTCAGTTCAAAATGAAAATACCAAAGTTTGTATTGCGATAGCATTTTCAAATTTTTCTACCGAGAAATTCAAATTTTAGTTGAGGTATAAGACGAAACGCTATTACTAAACTTTAACGAAAAAAATTTGCGTTGTTTTTTTTTCTTCAATAAAGGGGGTAGGGGTCGAAATTTAGCCGGGCAAGAAGAGGGGTCGTTTAGGAGTCTACTTCTCATCGACACCACGATTGACCCTGTTTATGAATAAACCGTCTACCTAACAACTTGTGTGGCAGAACATTATGAGATCATCGATTGTTAAAGATATACATATTTATCATCAGGTGCAAAAGTATGAAATACGGATGTTTTGCTCGAAGGAAACGCTGTAAATGCAAGTACCCTCTGTATATTCAAGAGAACAAAACTACATGTATTCAAAAATTCGACCTACTCGGACGTATGGGTGAGGCTAATTCTTTTCAGAATCTGCATTTCATATTTAAACACCTGGTACAACTATGAAAAGCTCAAACATACCTTTCATCGGAGCCTAATCGGATAAACGCTTCAAAGGCTCTTATAGCAACGCTGAAGTCCGGAGAATCTAGGTTAGATATTACCCATGAGCTTAAAGGAGTGTCAAGGAGGACTGACACACACTCGGGCAACTGCAGACAAACTCTCAGCAACGCAGATTTCACCTGAATAGAGTGGAACTCCATCAAGACGGGACCAAGATTCAGTGAGTACCCACGGAAGCATCGGATTTGACTAGCTTTCTAATTATAGCTGAGTCCTTGAAAAAACCATCCAGCATTTCACTGAGATGCAGATCTGAACAGGCGAATGGCGCTAGACGAGCAAGCGTCAACAAGCACTGTGTGCTTAGACGCGAGAAACGCTGTTCCGGAGAATCCTCACAATCGTACCTGAGCCATAGAGAAGTTAAGAAGTACAAGAACGATTGCATACCCATGATAAATAAGAATTTACTGAACTCACTTCTGCGCATATGTTAGGGCATGCCGCTCGCTAATGATATCAATCGCCACCTTCGCAGTAGACAAGGCAAATATAGAGATGGCTTGTTGCGACTTCTCACCAGGGAAGTTTTCAGATAGTAATGATTCAGCCTGATTCGCTACGGAAAGGCTAGAGTCACAGGTGCCCAACAGAACGAATGGCATTATCTAGGGTGAACAAAGAATAGAATCATCTAATGATTTTTTTAGGAATTTCGTTAGATGTCTAACTAGGTATAGAAGAAGTCACGCTAATAGGACTTTGTTAACGAAGCTTTCCGAGACCAAAAGCGCACTGCTATTTCTTGAAGCGAACTAATGTTAGCTAATATAAGCTCCATGTAATGTTAGAAATATGCTACGGGGATCTTGCTGCACACAAAAGTCATGCTATACCAAAGATGCCATTACTTGAAAGAAGAAACTGACAGCTTTCAATTGCTTTTGAGCAGCTTTCTTCAAAGTCGAAATAAAATAGGACGCGGTCCGTAAAGACAAACTTCGAACGGTGGGACTACCATCCTGAAAATTATCTCGTCTAAAACAAAGTCAAACAAGGTGAAACAACTGATGAAACGTAGTCACGAAGTGGGTGGGTCACAAAGTTGCAATGCCTGCAATGTCCCGTGGCACCTACAGCAGCGTCACCCATTTGCGCGAGCTAAGGAGGATAAGTAAGTAAGTAAGTCACAAAGTATAATATCACTGTTCCAAATACACTAGAATAACCACGGTGGAACGTTAGGTTTCAACAATAGAACTGCACCGCTGAAATGGGACAGCTTCTTTAACCCTCCCCTCAGTTTTGATGCCGAGGGATCTGCGCTTACATCGTAGAGCTGTGTTTAGACTTTGCCACCACGCGACTGTCGCACACGAGCAGACTGTTCATAAGTGTTTGCAGGTTTATGATGTAGAGCTGTACAAGAGGTTGTTATTTTCTTTGTTAAAGGCTTACGTGTCGGCGAGTTCGCGAGTGCCTCTACTACCCATACTCCAGCCAGCAGTGGTCGCCCTTAACTCTCCACCCTATGGAGCAACAGTAAGGATCTGACGAAGGCGCACTCACCGAAACGTTAGCCGTTAAGAGTGAAAATAACAACCACGTGTACAGCTTTACACCAAAAACCTGCAAACACGAAGATATCATGCCGAGGTTCATGGAAAGTAGGACATGGCGATTGTTCATGAGTGGTTGCACTCAAACGCATGAATGCGCCAGCAGCGGTCACGTTGTGGTAGTCGACGTTTATCTTCGCGACGTGACGTCACGAACCTCGCTCGCGTCTTGTTTATACTATTTTCCTCAAAAACGATAATACGCATCGGGCTGTTAGCAGAAGCAAGTGTGGCAGATACCTTCGACGATGTGAAAGACTGGAATTGGCCATTGTTCCTTTGCGCGAATCGCTGTCGCGGCCACGCTGCGTTTTCAACAGCCGAACGTGCCAGTTAACGCTATCGCGGTGGGTGGTTTGGCGCAGTGGACGAGTGCAATGCGTACCATTCACAAGGTTCCGTGGCGGGACGCACGCACACCCCACCGCGGAGCACTCGCCCGCGCCTTCGATACATGGTGAAGAACGCCTCCATTTCTTGTATTTCTCGCTTCTTTCACGCAGTTTCATCCTTACCTATGAGTTTACCGTCCCCAAAAAAAACCCCGAAATTCGGGAAAATCTCCAACGCAAGGATTTCAGCGGGTGCTACCTTTAACATGATGAGCAACTACGCAACGCGAGCTTGCTGCGTGGAAACCCGCCCATAGGGTCACTCTCATAGTGTTCTGCTACAGCAAGCGGCGACAAAGAATGTTCCGCAACTCGCAGAGCGCTCAGCGGCAGCAAATTGCTCCGCCCCTTACCTGTCGCCCGGCGACAACACAACGGAAGCCTGAGGGTGGGGGAGAGGGAGGGAGGGGGAGGGGGGTTTGTGGAAAGCAGATGCATGCAGTGCATATGATAGCCAATATGAAAATGGAGACTCAATAAATTATGCAAAAACTAGCTCAAGGTTGAGTTAGGATATTGAATATTTTTAACTTGCTCAATTCTTACTCAGCACGACTGCCAGGCTGATGACAGACCTCCACAACGCCGCTCACGTGGCACTAGACCCGTGACGGGACATTGTCGTGAATTTGGGCTCGGAAAAAAGAGCTTTGGCTATCTCGGACTCCCTTCATTAGCAGCACGAGATAATGCTTTATCTTACCTACAGTAACCACAAACGACTTATTTTCGCTGTACTACTCTGAAATTACGGGCTGAGTTGTGCATGCGTAAAAACACCACCAATGTCCAGAAAGTCACTCAAGAACTTACCAGTGTGAGCTTACCCATGAAGGTTAGATAATGATCGAGGCAGATAGCAACCACTTCTATGTGTTTCTCACTTAAAAAGTCAAGCAATTCGCGAAGAGCCTAGAATAGTTGTCATGAGATGTTGTTTCTTGAGCGGTGAAACAAAAAACATGCCTTCTCTCTAGTTTGAGGATTCTTTTTGGATAATTTCCGGAAGATAATCACAACTTCGGAGTCAATTTCGTCGCGTACTGATCCAGTCTCTTCTGCAGCTGCGGCTTCGAACACATTCGAAAATCCGCTGTCAAACACGGCAAATCCAACGGGATGTCCAGATTTTTCCAGGAGTGCAGCAGCATGGGCACTGCTGGCAGACTAAAATAGGAGAGAAGTACAGCTATAATACTATAATTTCCTTGTAAACTGAGGCTTACGCTTGCTCTATGACGGATATTTCCGCCGGTACTACTAGCCTCATTTGTGTGGCTATGGGTTGAATTTCAACATTTTGTTGGGTACACTTCTGAGAACGGAATGGAACCACTTCAAGGTCGCGATTATGTATTTCAACAGCGTGATAATCTTATAAAACAGAAGACGGGCTCATGAAAGAGAAAGAGGGCAGCAGGAAGTCAGATAAAGAGATAGACAAATAAATAGATAGAGAGCGACAGAGAGAAAGAGAGAGAAGAAAGAGAAAAGAGATTTGTTTAAAATGGCCTGCAGTGTTACCTTGCTGGCAAGACGGGAGTGATTCAAACGATCATACATTTATCGGGTGAATCTGCGTGGTTGTCAGAAGCAGCGTAGCACCTTATATCCATCGGGCTTCATTGGTCACGCCTTCTCTTCCAACGTAACCCAAACACCACAGCGCGACTGACCTTATCCACACCATGTAGACGCAACTAGCACAAAATGTCCTCATGAATGAGAAAAATCTATCTATCGACCCCATCACATTGCTCCACCCAGGGCTCTGCTACTAAGTTACCCTGAGATTGCTCGACGCCTACCAAGTCCGGTTGGTCAACGACCAAAATGTGCTGCGCCCCCAAAGAAAGCCGAGAATTATAAGAAGAACACCAAACCACTCCTCAACTGGAATTTTTTCACATTAACCAGCTTTTGTGAAGATATCGTTGTTGAGAACATCGAAGGAGAGCGAGAATGGCTCGTCCAGCATCTCAGCGACAGTGCAAGGAAAGCCGAGGCTTAATCTGCTCCGCCGTGCCTATGTAGCCTGTGCGCGCCTAGTGAGGTGGATTCGCGTGATCTCGCTTTGCCTTCTAGATGCTCCTTGATGCGGATACACAGTGGGCAGGCTGTTTCGCCGATATACTCGTCGCCGCACTCTGAGCAGGAGATCAGGTAAATTATACCTGAACCTATACAGTCCTCTCCTTTACTATTAGGGCAAATAATGCAACCCGGCGTGGAGCAGAACCTATCATAGAGTCGATTCCTTACCAGTTGTCTCTTAAGATTGTCTGATGGCAGATCTACGACTGTTACCAAACTATCTAGATTGACCTTTGCAGAGAACTCGGAAAACAGAGAACTGAAGTATAAGAAAAACTTCGTCTACAGGTCGTCATATTTGAGTTTTTTTTTCGGCAGGATAAAGGATTCCGAAGCTGGGAAAACTGACAGGAATGCGACAATTTTCCTGGAGAATATAATGGCTACTCAATCGTTTGAGAAGGAAGTTATCAAATTTTGAACCAGCTCATTGAAGCAAATTTTGGTGAAAAGTTGGGGTGCAGAAAATGGGCTTTAGAGCATCTTTTGCATTTTTCTAGCAGACCCCTCTCGACTTTCTGAGGTAGTTAACAACAAAAGGTAGGGTGTTGTTTACAAAAAGCAGCTTGGAGAGAATCACGCACCAAGAATTCCAGAGATACCAAAGAAAAACCTTCGAAAAGTGCTCGTCTCTGTTTCACCAACAGCAACCCCGCTGCACCAGGGCTCCCATGTGGGGTAGGTACTGACGTTTTGACTTGACACAGAAAAAGGTATTTTGGACTGTGTCGCTTGTGCTATTGCAGAAAAATCCTCAGAATCCAGAAATCAGGAGACGGGATTTCCGGTAGCTTTCTGGTATCTCGTTGTTCCTAGCCCTAGCCGACAACACGTATACGTACAGCATGAAAGAGCTTGCTTCGCCCTACAAGAATGTAGCTATGCCCAAGTGTCATAATACGTCCAAACCAAATTATATAGTTTTGAAAAAAAGCGCGCCATTCATTTTGCACCAACCTAATATTTCCCCCATATTATTCACACTTTAGCCATTCGAAACGAGAGCACGGTAGCAACTAGTGCGATTCTCGTGATTATGGTATTGAATTATCGTTAAGTGAAGTCTACGACAAAGTTTCTGAAGAAAACCGATCCGATGATAAGACAATTTCTGTGTATAATTCTGTGACCAGCCGAGTAAGGACAGCACGTGTATATGTATAAAAAGCAGAGGTATTATTGTACTTCAACGGCCCCACTATCGATCCCAAACTCGAAACCATAGACTTCTCTGGAAACATGCTATGCAGAGGTAATTCGAGGTGCTGATCATGAATACCATACTCATTTCGCATGGTAGTATCGACCTTATTGATTTTATCCATTTTTTCTAAGTCTGACTCTCCTCGTAGAACTTTCTGAAAACTTGCGTACAGGAGTTTTTGAAGGTGCTGATTACAAATACGATAATCATTTAGCATGAGAAAGTCGACTTGAAGACGAAACGTTCAGAAAAGTCCAAAACTACACCACCCCATGCAGGCAAAATTGGAGAAAGTCAATCTTATCGAGCCTAGTGTAAAACGGCTACTATATTTGTCATAGGTGGAATAGTGGCGAGCATGGCTCTTCGAAAGTGAAGGTCGAACGTGAAAATCGGAGGTCTAAAAGTGAAGGTTGCCTACCAAAAGGGTTGGGTCCGCGCCGCAGCTTCTGGCGCGCGCGGTATTGAAGTTTTCTCAAATGCGACGTGGATTCCTAATAGAGGAATGTTTTCTCTATCGAACCGTATATAACACTTCTATATTCGGTCGCTCCTTCATCCCGCCATTTTCTCCAAACATCCGGAATTTTTGATCGATATCTTTGGACGCAGCGATTTTAGGGATCCACAAAAGATGAGTCGATGATCGGCTAGGGTAGGTGAGAGGAGGCAGAACCTACATGAATACATTCACAATTGGTGGCGAAGAGAAAAAGAAGCTGAAAAAAGAGTTTGAAATTTCACATTTTTTTCTATTTTTGGGACGAAGTTTCAGGAAAACAAGGGCGCGCTTTACGGATCTGTGATAGGCCTGGTAATCGCCAATGGCAGTTTAGTTAGAAAACGTGTGACGATTTGGGGCAGGTCCCTCACGGGTCTGGTCGTTGGCAGTGGAAAATCCGGAAAAATAGGTGCATGGTAGGGTTGGGTCCGCGCCGCGGCCTGTGGCGCGCGCGGTATTGATTTTTTTTTTCAAATGCGACGTGGATTCCTAATAGAGGAAGGTTTTCTCTATCGAACCGTATACAGCACTCCTATGTTCGACCGCTCCTTTATCCCGCCATTTTTCCAAACATGCGGAATTTTCAACTTTGAATCGATTTTTTTCAGGCTTGATTGAAATCGTTTTTCAGAAGCGACGTGGTCTACGTAATCAGCTCACTATGCTGCGTCTACTGGTATCGGACTCGGAGCTGGAATTTGTGTGATGAGCTCTGCCGGCCGTTAGGTGAGCACGCTATAACGGGTGTGCTCATCTAGCCCGGCGAAATAGTGCACTGGAGGTGGAGACGCAGAGAGTTTAGGTGAACACGCCCGCTGCAGCGTGCTCACCTAACGGTCGGCAGAGCTTCTCACGCAAATTCCACCTCCGAGTCCGATACCAGTAGACGCAGCATAGTGAGCTGATTATGTAGACCAGGCCGCATCTGACAAATGACTTCAACCGAGCCTGAAAAAATCGATTGAAAGTTGAAAATTCCGGATATTTGAATTCCGGACCCAACCCTGCCATGCACCTATTTTTATGGATATTTCCACGTCAATATTGAGCTAGGTAATGGATCTGCCTGGAACTTCTGCATATTTTTCAACTTATCTGTTGTTGCGTTCTACTAAGGATATCACATACCTGTGGAGCGCGCCCTTGTTTTTCTGAAATTTTGTCCCAAAAATCAGAGAAAATGTAAAATTTTGGACTTCATTTTTCTGCTTTTTTTCATGTGCTACAAGTTTTCACATACTACATACTACTACTACATATTCACATACTACTCTGTCCTCTCCATCCTACAGTAGCCGAGTTTCCACTCACCTCTTCTGTGTCCTTAATGGCGGCGCACCCCCTACCCACTCCCTCCTACCCCCCC
>JARK01001373.1:314177-342668 GCA_000688135.1 Ancylostoma ceylanicum
CCCCCCCCCCTGAAATGTTTCAGCGAGATTGTGAGAGATGAGTCGTGCTTGGTAAAAACCGATGAAATCAATAAAATCGATATTATCATACGAAGTGAGTATAGTATTCGTGATCATCACCCCGAATTACCTCTGTCAAGTTTTCAGAGAAATCCATAGGCCTGGTGCTGGCACGACTGGCCACTGGTCAAACGTGGCCAAACGGGCGGAGTTTAGGCCAGCGTTATTCCTGCACCATCTGGCCAGCACTCACAAGGAAAGTGCAAGAGGCCAGACTGACAGATCGAAATGAAACCTATCTGGCTTGATTCCTTGCTTGACAAGGTCCTCCAGCATATATTTCATTCTTGCCCAACATGCTAAAAAAAACAGATATGGCCGAGTGGTGAAGGTGCTGAACTGTTAGGCAGAGGGTCGAGGGTTCGAATCCCGTCATAAGAATCCGTTTTGCATTTTTGTTTTTATACGTTCTACGTTGTTGAAATTAGATTTGAAAGATTAGTACATAAAATCTATCATTGTTATGGTCTAATGCAGGTGGCTGTGCGTTGGGCTGGGTTCTGATTCGTGATTGTCCTCTACAACTTAAAATCTTGTCAGTAAGGATAGGTTTTATGTTCTAATCCTTTAAAGTTAATTTCAACAACGAAGAAGGAATAAAAAACAAAAATGCAAAACGGATACATATGACGGGATCCGAACCCTCGAGCCTCTGCCTAACAGTTCAGCACCTTCACCACTCGGCCATAAATGTTTTTTTAGCACGTTAAGCGAAAATGAAATATATGCTGGAGGACCTTGTCAAACAAGGATTCAAGCCAGATAGGTTTCATTTCGATCTGCCAGCCTGGCCTCTTGCACTTCCCTTGTCAGTGGACAGATGAGCGTCTAAATTTGGCGCTATTTTAGATGAGGCCACGCGTGGCCAATTGGCAAACTTCGCAGGAATTTTCCGGTTTTCAAGGCCCAAACGTACAGGAATCTTCAATATTTCAAATTAGAGTGCTTCATTTCCTATGAGGAGTTCTGAGAATTTTTACCAAGTAAATAGAATAACTTGACGCTCCCTCAACTATTACTACACCAAAATCATCAAGAATCTATTTTGCACTAAACTACTTGCAAAATGGATATTTGGTTTATTGATTTTGTTTTTGATAACCATATTACACTATGACACTACTTTTGCATATGTATCCGAAACGACGATTCCGCCTAAGCGGTCCACGTCACAGCCGGATCATTGGTTGATATCAGAAAGACAACGATGAAACGTGATACGCAGATTAGATATGATGACGTAGAGTGCTGGCAAGCGTGGCCGCCTCGACCGCTTGGGCGGACTCGTCGTTTTGGATAGACGATATTGTACACAACATATTGTATACAACACAGCATGTAACAAATGCTTGACCACCAGCCTCTGTAGTCGTTTCCACCTTGGAAAATGACTCTCACGCGAAGTTCAGCAGATTATTGTGAAACTTAGTTCTCACCATTAGGACTGTCCTAAATCTATTGTGAAACTTAGTTCTCACCATTAGGACTGTCCTAAATCGCCTTACGGAATGAACCTATTTTTGGCAGGAGGTGATATGATAAGGGTCTTCATTGTGCACAGTACATCAGAGAACCATTCTAATATCAACATGAACTCTCCTAAATGAAGTTCTGGCAGAACTAAAGTAAAGAAAAAGAAAACTAAAGTAAAGAAAACGAAAACGCAAAGAGAGCTATCTCCACCTTGCTATGTCCCCTGGGTGTCAGCTATTACCCTGCAAAAAAAAACAACTCTTCTCAAAAAAGGTACATGACTATGATGTTGTGAGTATGCCGCATAGCCAAAGTAAAAATCATATATAATACATAGAAACCTAAGTAAACTGTGAAAATGCACGGCTATCGCACCTATTGGTCGCTTCCGCGAAGGCCAGAGCTTGTGCGCGGCTGCGACGCGCTTCCGCGGAATCGTGTAGAAATCACTGGCCAAATCTTTCAGATCAGATCTGGTGTCAGCGGCCAGTCACCTGTGGCCGCTGACCTCCTTTTCAGTATCAGGCCTTATGACTTTGAGTCTGAGGTCGATAGTGGGGCCGCTGAAGTACAATAGTAGAGGCAATTCACCGCAGAATCGGTCTTGCACTGCTCGAACGCATGTGTTCCAGGTAATCCCACACCACTTGTAGCCCTTGTGCGCAATCGGTAGAAAGTTTTCGAGCGCGCAAAGCCTGCGGAGCGCCCTGTTTTTTTTTTCATATCAGCCTGCTTGTCTCAGGTAGCCGCTAAAATCGCTTACCTGAGCCTAATTCTGACGAACAGCATCCTCACAGATGAGCGAAAACGCTACACCGATGTTACTAGCGGGACGCGCCGCGCAAGCACCGCAGGATCTGCGCGCTCGAAGACTTCCACCGATTGCGCACAAGGACTATGCGGGATTGTTTTAACATTTTAAGTAGCTAAATATCACTGCGACTAACAGGATATAATGTGCGCGATTTGTAAAATTTCCCGTAGTGGAATTCTAGTTTCTACGTGCTTTCTAGGTAGGAATACGCCAACATCGACTCTTCTCTGAATCACCTGTATAGTGGGTTTCGCCACGGATGACAACAGAGAAGACAGCAGAGAGAAAAAGAACGAGGGAAAGTGCGCAGCATTTGGAGGGGAATGAGAGAGAAGCAGGTTGTCCACGCGGATACCCAACTATTGTCGCGTATGAAGCAAACTATACCAAGGCAGATAGAGAGAAAAAGAACGAGGAAAAAGAGAAAAAGAACGAGGGAAAGTGTGGCGCATTTGGAGGGGAATGAGAGAAAAGCAGGTTGTCCGCACGGATACCCAACTATTGTCGCGTATGAAGCAAACTATACCAAAACAGATAGAGAGAAAAAGAACGAGGAAAAAGAGAAAAAGAACAAAGGAAAGTATGCCGCATTTGTAGGGGAATGAGAGAAAAGCAGGTTGTTGGCACGGATACCCAACTATTGTCGCGTATGAAGCAAACTATACCAAAGCAGATAGAGAGAAAAAGAACGAGGAAAAAGAGAAAAAGAACGAAGGAAAGTATGCCGCATTTGGAGGGGAATGAGAGAAAAGCAGGTTGTTGGCACGGATACCCAACTATTGTCGCGTATGAAGCAAACTATACCAAAGCAGATAGAGAGAAAAAGAACGAAGGAAAGTATGCCGCATTCGGAGGGGAATGAGAGAAAAGCAGGTTGTCCGCACGGATACCCAACATTTGCCGCCTATGAAGCAAACTATACTAAAGCAGATAGAGAGAAAAAGAACGAGGGAAAGTGTGCCGCATTTGGAGAGGGAATGAGAGAAAAGCAGGTTGTCCGCACGGATACCCAACTATTGTCGCGTATGAAGCAAACTATACCAAAGCAGATAGAGAGAAAAAGAACGAGGAAAAAGAGAAAAAGAACGAAGGAAAGTATGCCGCATTCGGATGGGAATGAGAGAAAAGCAGGTTGTTGGCACGGATACCCAACTATTGTCGCGTATGAAGCAAACTATACCAAATCAGATAGAGAGAAAAAGAACGAGGAAAACAGGGTCAAGCGTGGCGTTGGTAAAAAATGGACCCCGAGGCGAACCCCCTCGTAGACTGTAAAAATGCGACCCCCCATTATTTTCAATTTTTAAAATTTTTTAGTTATTAGATATTATAAATATATAACAATATAATTATAAATTTTTATATATTAGCAATTTTTAAAGTACGTAGAAAATACTTTTTTTGATTAAATTAATTTTTAAAATCAATTATTCAACTTTGACATTCAAATTTCATCAATTAACCTCAACTGTAGTTGAGGTAGTAGGAGTAGGAAGTCCAGTAGATAGTCCAGTTGTAAACATGTGTCTGTCGCACACTCTACGAACTTTTTGTAAGCAAATGGAGTGACAGAGAAGTCGTGCTCGTGCTCAAAAAGTTCCGGGGTTTGATCCCCGCCGAAGCCTAATTTTTGCAAAATGCGAAAATGGATGGGGGAGGGGCTCAGACGTTAAATACCCATGTGTTCGAACAAAATCAAATCATCACGATCATTTTTGAGCAGTAAAATCAGCACATGATTGGCTTTGTTTGACTCAGAGTCAGAATCGTACACATGTAAATGTATGGTTGTTTGTCACGAATTTAAAAAGGGTTGGCATGTAACCTGGGAAAAAGGCTCAACTCGTTCTGATATCAGGAAGATTTGCGCTTTCTGGTATACTACTTTTGTTTCTGAAAAACCTGATTCATTGGGGTCAAATTAGGGTGTCAAATCGTTGGTAAAAAGATGGGAAATTTGCCATTTTTACCAACGGTTTACCATCAGTTTACCAACGGAATAACACCCGAACCAGGTAAGCTAGAGAGCTGAAGTTTTGCAGGGACATAGAGCTTGACCTCTTCTTTAAGAATAATATTTAAGGTTTTGTCAGCTTCAACATATAAGCAGAGAAAAAAATCTTTAAATGATAATCCAACTTTTGGCAAGTTTGGGAGAGTGCTATTATTCTAAGGTGAATAACTCCATAGTTATTTTGTAAGATGGAATAGTTTCCACACAATACAATAGAGGAAGATTTGCTCTTTCACATGCAGTAGGTCTCTTTTTAGGTGGCCGTCTGATTTTGGCAGTTATTGAGTGGTAATAAATCTGGAATTTAGCAAAATTTATGCTCATGTCACATGTAGTCTCATCGCCTCAAAAATGGTGTCAGCGAATGAGAAGAAGTGGGATATTGCATAACGATAAGGTTTGACTCCGAAAAAGCGCCTACACAGTATTGGGACACTATGTGCTGTCCGAAGGAGGTAGGACACCAGGACACCATCTATGAAATTGCATTTTGAGCTGCACCATTATTGGACCCCAGCATTGGATTTACAGCCAAATAAATGTCAAAGCTTGAGGAAAAATGCTCACTAAGGATTTTACTCTTGTTATGCTTCTTATTGAAAAGAAAGGATATGCTGGAGTGTTTGCAAAAGCACCGCTACCACGAGGAATCGAACCAGCGTCTTGTTTGTGGAAAGCAGAGCCTTTACAACTGAACCGGCGCTACTCAGGACGTCGGTGATTCAACACTGAGTATTACATTCATGTTAACAATAATAATAATGTCAATGTTATGCAAACTATAGCTAACTACAGACAAATTAAAAATAAAATTGTACTTCCCTACCTTGCTGCCATCATACCACCCCGGGAGTGCAGGAGGAGGCGACCCCTCTGGCACTCCACGAGGCGACCCCCCTTGATAATTTACCATTGTACCTTTTTAAACAGAAATAAGTTGTTGAAAATAAAATTTAGTGGAACCCACGTGCACGTTCCCCTTTCTTCGTTGTGGTTTACTCATCTCGAACAGTCGGTGGCACCTGCTTCAAGGAATACGAACGGAAGGTGTTATTACACCACGATCACGACCGTAAACGTCCTGGAAAAAATTTGCTGGCAAGTGTATAAACTGAATGCAGAAGATAACTATGTGAAGAGACGATAAGCACTGAGAAAATCGACACGACTCGATAAACTTATAATAGGTGACTTGTCATCGGATTCGCTTTCTGTATAAATTTTTGACTAGACTTCCTTTTGGGGAGTTATTTGACGGCCTGTTCACGAGAATCGCACTGGTTCTCTACCGTAGCATCGCTTTTGTAAGATTACCATGGGAATAATGCAGGAGAGTGAAACAAACTGCTAAGATCTGCAGAGAAATCAGAGAAATGGCAGCGGCGTTAGCAGCAGCCGAGCTAACGTACAGTGTGTGCATTTCTATTTATATTATACTTATATTTTTTATTTATTTATAATATAGGAGATTTCGGGGTGGCCAGTTTGAACACCCGTACGCAGACGCGTTCCTGGGGTTGAATGCGATTAGAGCAAGGGATTATCACTAGAGCACGAAAAGCGCAACATTGCAAATCGAAGTTTTTCCATGTGTTAACACAATTGTAGCGACTATCACGCCTAGTTATGAACAAGAATTGAAACATGAGTTCAGTAGTGGTGTATTTGCTAAGAAATGCCACCGAGACCGAGAGATTTTCTGACAGGTTTATTAAACGCGTCGTGTCATTGGATCGGTTTTCTACACAGACTTTCGTCTAGACTTCATTTAAGGGATTATCCAGTGCACTTCAGGAAGACCATCGAGGTTGATCGAGCCCTTCTTGGATCGATTCCAATGTGTGTTCCCACTCCGAGATCAGGCTCTCCGTCCAATCGTCGGATGATCCAGTCAATCACACGAATATTATCACCGAAGCCGGGCCACAAGAATTTGTTGTTAGCGTCCTTGCGGAACCAGTTGACGTGGTGGATTCCGGGAACCTTTCTTCCTTCCTGGTTCAGATCGATCCAGTGCTGCAAGTAGTGACCGAAGTTGTACCTCATGAATGGACGCATAGCCATACGGTCGTGCATGACAGTCTTTCCCTTGTACTCGGCGGCAGCAGTAGCCTCTGACTTCAGGCACGCTCCGGTGAAGATACCATGCAGCCACGATCTCGTCTCGTAGACAAGCGATCCACCAGCAGGACGGCGACCACCGAAGATGACTGCATCGATTGGGACACCCTTGGGACTCTCCCAGTCGGGGTGGATGATGGTCGCGAGTTCGGGTGCGCACAGACTCCTGGGTCTCCGATTCTCCACTTTTGGCCGAGCCAGTTGATCATATCGACGTTCTTATCCTTAACCTCGTCCTCGAGTCCTTCCCAGAAGTACTCGCCACCGACTGTCTCTCCAACTTTGGTGAAAATAGAGTTCTTCTGGAACGTCGCAACAGCAATGGGGTTGGTCTTGTTTGAGGTACCTGGAGCGACTCCAAAGAATCCAGCCTCAGGGTTGATACCGTACAGGCGTCCGTCTTCGCCGAACTTCATCCAGGCGATATCGTCACCAACACATCAGACCTTCCATCCAGGAATGGTAGGCTCAGGCATAGCCAGATTGGTTTTTCCACAGGCTGATGGGAATGCGGCTGCAATGAAATGTTCCTTTCCACTGGGTCTGGTGACACCCATGATGAGCATGTGCTCTGCCATCCAGCCTTCATCCTTGGCAATGTTGGAGGCGATACGCAGTGCAAAGCATTTCTTGCCAAGCAGTGAGTTTCCTCCGTATCCCGAACCAAATGACCAGATCTCTCGCTCGGCTGGTCGGTGAGCAATCAACACACGTTCAGGATTACACGGCCAGTGATTGATGACATGCTGTTTCACAGGTCTGGGCAGGCCAACGGAGTGAATGCATCTGACGAAGTCCTTGTCACCCAGGGCATCCCATATTTCGTTGCATACACGAGTCATGATACGCATCGACAACACCACATAGTTGGAGTCGGTGAGCTGAACATCGATCTTAGACAGTGGTCCTCCAACAGGTCCCATGGAGAACGGAGTCACGTACAGGGTATCCGAAACAACGAGTCCGCCCAGCGGCCCACGTCACAGCCAAATCATAGGTTGATATCATAAAGATAAGATGAAATGAGATACGCAGATTGGAGATGATGACGTGGAATGCTGGCAAGCGTGGATCCCCGACCGCTTGAGCGGACTCGTCGTTTCGGATAGAAGATACATAATACGACCCACCGTACAGCCGGGGAGTTGGCTGTCAAGCTCAATGCTGAGATCCTGGGGCGACATCCAATGCCGCATCATTGGTTCGACACCTGGGGGAGTATGTGTGACAGTTTTGTACTTGTCCGGTGTCACCATCCATGTCTTCGATTCGACACGAGCGACATCGTTAGGACCCGTGCGGCAAATGTAGTTATTCTCATACGCCTTCAGCGGCGAAAGTATACCACGCTTTGTCGACTTAAACGCTAAAATTGGCACTAGAAGAACGCCTGAAGAACTTCACATCGGTACCCACGGCCTACAGTGGAACGAACAGAGAGAGAGAGGCTCTCCGAGTTTATCATGACGACGAAGACCATCCATGGTAACTCACAGTTCCAGAAGCCAACCTCCCTACGATGGACGTGGGAGTCACCCGGTGCAGAGTACTATAATGAAATCGACCACATCATCGTAAACCGAAGGTTTTGCCTGACCGACGTCGGTATTGTACCGAAGTTCTACACCGAATAAGACCATCGCCTCCTTTGCGCAAAATTCTTCTTTTCACACAAGCGAGAGAAAGCCGCGAATCGCAAGAAGAGGAGTCCCAAACCAACCATCAACTGGGATCTCTTCACTACGTTAGCCGGCTTTTGAGAAGATACCGTTGTCGATAACATCGATGAAGAGTACGAACAGCTCATTCAGCATCTCCGTGACAGTGCGAAGAAAGCCGAGGGTTCGAGAATCACCAATAGACGACTGTCCCATGACACCCTCGAGCTGATACGCCAGCATGAAGCAGCGAGAGCCGCAGGCAACTACCAGCTTACGTTCGAGCTCGCAAGACGGTGCAGAGAAGCGATAAAAGAAGACCTCAAGGAGAGACGAGCAGCAGTGTTGGCTGAAGCCGCAGAAGCAGGGAGAAGCATCCGCAACACCCGCTGAGACTTCGCCAACCGTAAGACCAAGGTGACTGCCCTCCGGCGCCCAGACGGAACGACCTCTTCATCTAGAAGTGTAATGGAGGAGGTCATCTACGACTTCTACTCGGAGCTCTTCGACAGTCATGTCCACCTCCCTCCATGCCATCTCAGGGAGGATGGATTTGTCATCCCGTCGGTTCTCCCTTCCGAAGTTCGACATGCCATCAAGTCGGTGAAGAATCGTACAGCGCCTGGTCCCGACAGGATTCGACCCGAACATCTGAAGAATCTACCGACAGCTCTTGTGAACACACTCGCTATACTCTTCGCGCGGTACCTGTCGGAATGCAAGGTACCCAGCCAGTGCAAGACAAGCAGGACTGTGCTGCTGTACAAGAAGGGAGACCCGCAGGACATCGGCAATTATCGCCCTATCTGCCTACTGTCCATAGTCTACAAACTCTTCACGCGAGTAATCCTCAACAGGATTGAAGGAACACTAGACTAAGGACAGCCATGCGAGCAAGCAGGGTTTTGGAAAGGATTCAGTACAACCGACCGTACACACACCGTCACCAGGCTCATTGAAGTTTCACAAGAGTACGGGATGCCTCTTTGTCTCACGTTTATCGATTTGAGGAAAACCTTCGACACCGTTGAGACAGAAGCAGTCTTGGACGCCCTGGGCAACCAGGGTGTACCGACTCGATACATCAGGATATTTCGTGAGCTCTATAGCAACTTCACGACCAGAACCTCGCCATTCTACGACGACATCACCATCGACGTCAGGAGAGGGGTTCGACAAGGCGATACTGTGTCGCCGAAACTATTCACCGCCACCCTCAAGGACGTCATGCGAAAATTAGAATGGTTGACGGCCGGCTGCTACACCATCTTCGCTTCGCTGACATCGTCGTTATAACACCTAACATCTGTCAAGCGGAACGTATGCTGGCCGACTTCGACGATGCGTGTGGAAAGATCGGTCTCCAACTGGATTTAACGAAGACGATGTTCACGAGGAACGGATGGGTCCCGGACGCCCCATTCTCGCTCAACGGGACGAACATCTCCGAATGCTCCAGCTACGTATATCTAGGTCGGGAAGTCAACATGATGAACGACCTTGCTCCAGAGCTGGGGAGGAAGAAGCGAGCGGCTTGGGGAGCTTATAATTGCATCGAGGACGTAGTGAAGAAGACGAAAAACACCAGGCTCCGTGCACACCTCTTCAACACCACGGTTCTCCCTGCTTTCACTTACGCTTCGGAAACCTGGGCGTTACGTAAGCAGGATGAGGATACGGTCAGCGTCATCGAATGCTCCATCGAGAGGGTGATGCTAGGGCTGACCCGCCTCACGCAAGTGAGGGCGGGAATACGTAGTTCCACCCTACGTCAACAGTCGAAGATCAGGGATGCTGCCGTGTATGAGGNATGGGTCCCGGATGCCCCATTCTCGCTCAACGGAACGAACATCTCCGAATGCTCCAGCTACGTATATCTAGGTCGGGAAGTCAAGATGATGAACGACCTTGCTCCAGAGCTGGGCAAGAGGAAGCGAGCGGCTTGGGGAGCTTATAATAGCATCGAGGACGTAGTGAAGAAGACGAAAAACACCAGGCTCCGTGCACACCTCTTCAACACCACGGTTCTCCCTGCTTTCACTTACGCTTCGGAAACCTGGGCGTTACGTAAGCAGGATGAGGTTACGGTCGGCGTCATCGAACGCCCCATCGAGAGGGTGATGCTAGGACTGACCCGCCTCACGCAGCTGTGGGCGGGAATACGGAGTTCCACCCTACGTCAACAGTCGAAGATCAGGGATGCTGCCGTGTATGCCAAGTTGAGTAAGATCAGGTGGGCCAGACACGTGATGCGCCCAAACGACCACCGTTGGACAAGGCGCACGACAGGAGGACCACCGACCCGATGATCAGACTTCTTCACGAAGATTTCTAAAGAACGATATGATGTTCTTCGTGTCTCTCGAACGGACAACGCATTGCATCGTCCTGGCACGTGAGAGGGACTAATGGAAGGATTGCTGACGCCCGCTCGGTACACCCGACAATCAACGGAAGTCAAGGTGATCAAGGTGATTCGATGCACTGTTCACGACAGTTGCACTGCTTTTCCATCTTTGCCCCATATGTGTAAGCATAGGTGGAATACCCTGAGTATCGTGCTCACCCAACCTTCACTTTTAGCCGTACCAGGGGTGGGGGGACCTTCACTTTACTAGGCAAATATATCTGAAATGGACCGCTTATCTGAAAACTGACTGAAACAGTTCCTCATAAAAATCAAAGATTTCTCGGATTTTCCGCCCAACATGTCTCTGCGTCTCCACCTTCAGTGCACTATTTCGCCAGGCTAAGTGAGCACGCCCGTTTCAGCGTGCTCACCTAATCAGCGGCAGAGCTTCCCACGCAAATTCCAGCTCCGAGTCTCATACTATTAGGTGCAGGATAGTGAGCTGACTAAGCAGGCAGCAGCGCCTCTGGACAACAATTTCGACCAACTCTGAAAAAATCGATTGAAACTTCAAAATTCCGGATGTTGGGAAAAAATGGCGGGATGAAGGAGCGACCGAATAGAGGAGTGTTGTATACGGCTCGATAGAAGAAACCCTCCTCACTTACCAGGCAACCGCGCCTTTGAGAAAACCTCAATACCTGGCGCGTAGCGGGCCGCGGCGCGGACCCAACTCTGACATGCATCTATTTTTCCGGATTTTCCCACGCCAATACAGAGTCAGGTAGGGGATCAGCGCCAAATCTCCCTATATTTTTTAACTTATCTACTGCTGCCTATTACCAAGCATATCACAGATCTGTGGAGCGCGCCCTTGTTTTCCTGAAAATTCGTCCCAAAATTAGAAAAAATGAAAAATTTCAAACTTCATTTCTCTGCTTCTTTTTTACATCCGCTACCATATCTGCACATATTTAAATACTACTGAGTCTCCTCTATCCTACCTTAGCCGAGCTTCAGCTCAGCTCTTCTGCATCCTAATGAAATCGCATGTGCGAAATCCGAGAAATCTTCGATTTTTAGCATGAAACTTTCCAGTTCATAATTCGATCAGCGGTCTTGATCAAATATATTTGCCTAGTTCTCTTTCTTCTATATCCTAGTATAGGCGGGCTTCTTCTCGGCTCTTCTGTGTCCTGAGAAATGGTGTGCGAAAACCCCCCCCCCCCCCCCGGTCGACACTCACGATTTGGTAGGCAACCTTCACTTTTAGACCTCCGATTTTCACGTTCAACTTTCTCTTTCGAAGACCCATGCTCACCACTATTCCACCTATGTTTGTAAGGATATGGTAAGACAACAGTAAGGAACAAAGAAAAACTGTCAATTTTGCCAAGGAAATGGCGGACTGATCGGACGCGATGCCACTTTCTCTGCGCAAAAAATCCTGGGAATTTCTTCATTGATTGATTAAGGCGTTGTTGGAGGTAATGAACATGAATATCGTCTCCATTGTGTACCTCAGTCCCACTTACATATCGTAAAACCACTTTTGAATGGTTACGGTGGCCATTTTTTGGTGAGTCTACCGTGACGAAGCAGAAGAAAATGCCAAATTGGTATAGAAAAAGACTACGTGCTGCAAAATAAGGTTGATATCGCTATCGACATATCAAACAACCACATTATACGACGGTTCAAATGATTTCGTAAGGTATCAAACTTTAGAAATACAAGGTTACGAAACAAACTGAGTATGATTTTCGTAATCAGCTCGTCAAATAACCCCCGTAAGCAAATTCTGGGCGGAAACTATGACTTTGAGATTTTTGAGCCCGGTGGAACCAGACAGTGTCAAGAAGTCAATACTAACTAGATTATTACGCTAAATGGACGCGATATTCGTGACCAGCACCTTCGATAACCCCCGAATAAATGTTTCTACAGAAGCAGTCGTGAAATTCGGTGCAGTATATCGACTGCACAACAGCACAATTTAATCGACGCCTAAAAAAGCGTACTGTGGCAGCGACTAATGGAACCTAGAGGCAGTGTCCAGGCAAAATATTCGATACTTCAAATCTGGCACATTCTTACTCTACTCGCCAAGCTGATTGCAAATGTATAGGTTTTACCCACAAAAACCTCAAAATTTGTGGTTTTTAGAAGGTTGAATCATACGATGCGGACGAGTTGTCCGGCCAAGAATGGAGAGGTGGAAATGAGGCTTCTCGACCTCCTACATTTCGGAAAACCCAGCAGATTACTGTTGATCATAAATTTTAAAGCTTCCTGAGGCATATTTACAACATCATTTTACTCTTTTCGTTGATAGTTTTACTAGTAACCAGATTTCTCCTCAATTGTAGTCGAAATTCTAGACCGGTATCGATTGCAATACGTGTCAAACTCAAGAACACGTGTTCAACAAGCTGACCCATGTTGGGGAGAGTGCGATATCTAACATAACAGAATGGAGAGGGACCAGACTGTCAGACAAAGGAATATGTCTTGACCATCTCAGACAAGATTTGACCTGCCTTCACGAAATCGTCGAAGGGGCGGAGCGGGCACTGGAGATGGATTTGGGGACTGGGTCTAAGGCGAATATCTCGCTTATTTCTGGGACTTTTTCGCTGGAACTTTGGCAAATGCCTATAGAGTCGACCCGCTTCCATAATCTAATGAGCACTCGAGCTCCATGATTTTGCCTGGACACTGCCTTTAACTTTTCATCTTGTGGCCTTTTCGAGTTGCAGTAACTCGATACCAAATAGTCGTTGGATTCCTGAACCAGTCTGTTCATAAATTGCTAAATGTAAAGCTTATTTGTAATGTCTAGTCGTGAAGAACTAATTCTGATCACTAATATGATGTATGTATAGTGGATCCGCGCCGACGAGGCCGCCACAGCGGTCGGGGATCCAGAGGCGGCCACGCTTGCCAGCACTCCACGTCACCATCTCAAATCTGCGTATCACGTTTCACCGTTATCTTTATGATATCAGCCAATGATCTGGCTGTGACGTGGACGACTTGGAAGCTAACAACATACGCGCCGCCGACCGCTGTGGCGGCCTCGTCGGCGCGGATTCACTGTAATAATATTAAACGATTTCGCAGTTCGCTATTGCGTGGTTGAAGTTCTTAGTCTCGGTAGCATTTCTTAGCAAATACTCCACCACTGAACGCAAGTTTCAATCTTTGATCATAACTGGGCACGATAATCACCATAATTGCATTTAACACACGAGATACCTCGATTTGCAAAGTTGCGCTGTTCGTGCTCTAGTGATAAGCGGATTTCAGAGTCGCTCAGCGCCGCGCCATATGATGAAGGATAGGGCGCGGCAACGTAGAGCGAGCTCGCGCGGCAACCGCCGCGAGCAGGGAGGCTTGCAGACATTTTGCCTCGCGCGAGCCCTCCGCGGCATTTTGCGAGCTCGCTCTGCGAGTCGTGGAGTCGAATGGTCTGGGGTATTCGTTGCCGCGCGGCAAGACGAGGCAAATCCAACGCGACATCCGGAGCGAGAATTTTCCCGCGCGCGAGTCACTTCTCGCGCCACGCCGCGCCGCTCATCGAAAACTGTATGAAACGCCGCCATAGTCCCCTGCTCTAATCGCATTCAACTCCAAAAGCGGGTTTCAGAGTCGTGCCGCGCGACGCCGCGCCATATGATGAAGGATAGGGCGCGGCAGCGCAGAGCGAGCTCGTGCGGCAAGTGCCGCGAGCAGGGGGTTTTCAGACATTTTGCCTCGCGCGAGCCCCACGCAGCGAGCTCACTTTGCGAGTCGCGCAGTCGAATGGTCTGGGGTGTTCGTTGCCGCGCGGCAAGGTGCGGGAACTCCAACGCGACATCCGGAGTGAGAAGTTTCCCGCGTGCGAGTCACTTCCCGCGCCGCTCATCGAAAATTGTATAAAACCCGCTAAAAAGGCATCTGCATACTCAGATACTGGAACCGTCCGAGCGCTCGCCACTAGCGCGTGTCGCACGGTCATAGCAGGCCGCCCGCACGGCGGAGAGGGGCCGCTCGCACGGTGAATGGGACTGCCCGCACGGTGGAGAGCGTGCGAGCGCAGCCAATGAGGAAAGATACAGGGGATCCTATCTTGATTGTACCCCTGGTATTGGGAGCAGCGTCATCACACTCGTAAACCAATAAATCGTCAACTTTGGTATGTCTTAACCCAAACGTTGATTCTGAAATTGNCCAGCGAGATCGGCGCGCGCACCCAGCGAACTCGGTGCGAACGCCCGGCGAACCCAAGCGTGCCCAGCGATGACGTCACAACCGATCAATACCGGGTGATGACCAACCTCGACAAGAAACTCATATCTTTGAACGACAGGGACCCACCTCCTGGGTGTTCGGGTGGTACATGGCCACCTTTTCAAAATCCTCGCCATGCCCTCCCACTCCAGAGATGCTGGCGAGTACACAAAGTCGGCCTTTCGACTTCACGTATTTTGTAGGTGGTACCGAATGGCGGAGTCCCTCTGATGCTGCTTCGTATTTCTTGCAGGTTTTCTTACGGATAGGGTGTGTTGTCGCGCGCGCCCAGCGAGATTGTCGCGCGCGCCGAGCGAGCGTCTTTCGTCGTCTGCGTTTTTAGAAAATAATCTCTCTTCTGCTCCGCTCCTAGCGAAGTTCTGCTCCGGTTCAACCGAGCAACTTTACCAACCTGCGTCTCCGAAACTGTACGATTTCCTTTCTGCTCCGGGAGAAGCGACAGGGGGCTCGCTTCTCGCGGAGCCCTCTATGAGGTGCGCGCGCCGAGCGAGGATTTGTCTGAGGAAGAACGCCAAGGATACGCGTCCACCGATACAGAAAGTGCCTCGATCCCAGTACTGCGGAAAACCCAAGGATGTGGGTCCACCAATGTAAAAAGATGAGTCACCACTCAGAATTGTGGGAAACTTTTGGGTGAGGATGGTGAGCCGGAGCTCAATAGCGTAGAGAAGACCAGGCCGTGGGTTTGTCGAATAAGTGCGGATGCATTTCGGCTTAACAGTGTGTGAAACGTCCAGAAACAATAAAGAAATGGTGTGGCAAAGAACGGGGGAAAAGAACATTACATCGGACATAAGTTTAGACGAATTCCGACATTGGACTTGACGTCAAATAAAATGCGTCGTCTGCATTCAAATACATTGTCACTGCTTTACGCGTAAAAGGCAAAAAAAAAATTGGGCAAAGAGAGAACTGATGGGATCACGTTAGAAAGTGTCTTTTCAGTTGTTTCTCAAAACTTTTCATGTATTCTCAACTGTGGTAATCATGGAAAAAGAGTTCTGGTAAGAATGTGAGCCTTCCCCGCAGGCTTATAGACTAGATTCAATGAGGTCACTATAGGCCATTCGCCCTGAAGTAGAAGTTGCGTCGCATATACGCGCACGAGCAGATCCATTCCAACCGGTCAAATCCTTAGTTGAAAGGCTATGTTCAATGTCCGAATTCGTCTAAACAGCTTATGTCCATTATATCGGAGAGTAATTTGACGTGACGATATGTGATGAAGAAATTTCTTTCTGGGCTACCATCGAAATTGAAAGCCCGAAGCCCGACGTTAGCTGGCCTGCCAGAATGACAGATTCTACGCATTTCGTAGGTGGGATTTTGTATTTAGGCACAGTTAATGAGTTTCGCTTGTTCCCTTGTTTTCTGAAGACACCGAAAGTGTGAATACTTTGCGCATACCTCAAGTGGATGCCTCACCCCTCTTTCTAGCGTCCAGTAGGGGCGCTAGTATGTAATAACATCTCGATGTCGGGCAAGCGCTGCCTTCCTGGATCGCTACCAAGCGAAGCCAACGGAACACCTTGTGACTAGATCCCACTTTGTTTCCAAAGTAGGACTAGAATGGATAGTGCCAGCCTATTTTGAGTGCAGCTCCTCCAGTAAAGAGCAGCTGAAAAATTGAGATAGAAAATTGAGAGTCTTGCATGTGCGGTGCTCTATCGACGCGGATAACATTAGAACCTCTATAAGGAGCAGGAGTAACAGATTTTCGGTTGCGTGGTTAAAGTCTCATGAATCCAAGCATAGGAAGATTCTTTTTCCACTGCGGCGCCAAGTTGTGAGTGAAGAAATCTCTCAAAATTCGGATATCTGCAGTGCCTTTCCAAAGAAGCTGACTATCGCTGCAAAGTGCTCAGACAATTGTGCCGTTGAACAGCAGGTCAAACCTCCATCGTCCCGCTCACTTTTTGAGTTGGGGGAGCAAGTCTCGACTTTCTGCAAGAGCAGAACGTGCTGCTTACACCCCCCGACGTTCTGCAGTCCGCCGGGATCTTCCAGACGTGCTGCGGTCCGCCGGGATCTTCCAGACGTGCTGCAGTCCGCCGGATCATCCAGACGTGCTGCAGTCCGCCGGGATCCTTATAACACTTTCTAATCAACAAACTAACACTCATTCTTCATTTCCATCTAACTTCTCTTGCGCGGTGGTGAGTTTTCACGAGTTCTCATCTGGGAGCAAGGGCAAAGCGAAAAGGGTGCGCCGCCGTCCAAAGTGAAGGGTGACGGGTCCAGCGATATGGTAAGGATACGCCGGCGTCCAAGGTTGGGGGGAGGGGAGGACGAGTCCATTTTTGCGATAAAGCATTCGTATTCATAATTCATTCACATTCACTCGCCTTCAATTCATTTAAACTTCTCTGCTGCGGTGGTAAGCTTTTGCGTCCTCATTTGAGGGCGAGGGCAATCATGACTTACCAGCTTGATCATCCGGCTAACGCCGGACTCCCAGGCCCCTTTTGAGGCTCGCCTCCCTCGATTCGTATTCGTGTATATGTTCCCTAGCACCGAGCGCTGTGCACTACTTTCACAGGTGTGTACCCGTCCAGGGGCATTATCCCCACTATTGAGCGACATCTTTCCCACTACCGTGCGCCGGCGCCCACTCTGGCCAGACGCGGAATTCCCGACACCGATGTCGAGGTGATTGGCGATCAATCAGGGCGGGAATTGATCTGAAGTCGTTGTCTTTTTGGAATGACGTCGGCGACGCCTGCGCCAGAATCTGCACCGCACAAAAAAGGAACGCGACATGCGCTGTATTCCTGCAAGCAAGAATGCGCACAAACAGCCGCAGAATCGCACCTGTGACGACGAGGGGCTCCAACGCCAAACTTGGGAAAGCTGTTTGGTGATCGACTATGACTAACGACGACGTGACTCCACAATGATGAAGCTATTCCAGCATCCCTTAAAGACAGCACTCATTCTCAAAAACGACATCGATTTTTTTGTGAAATTCTACTCTAGTGGATACACTTGTGCCCATAACAGAGAAGAAATCATCAAGAAGGGCAAAGTTTTCGAGAAATACTGAGTTGTACATCGCAGGATAAGCTCACGCGGACGAGATCTATCGCCGCAGATTTGTGCGTCCGCGGCGTTGCGGCGGATCTCCGTTATGGGAAAATCCTGATCGATGCCATATCAGTTGATAAATACAGCCAGCACACGCCGATCAGAGGGAATGGGGCGGGATTGAGCATGGTGGGCGCTTTGTACATGCGTTCGAGCTCCATTACTCGAGTATCCTTTTGCACTGACACTCTATTGGATGGCAGCTTCAAAATTAGCAGAAGCGCAGGGAAACATTTTTTTGAGCGTGGGTGCTGTCGTTAGCGATTCCAATTGCGAACGGAGTAGGACAGGGCGACACTGTATCGCCGAAATTGTTCACCACTGTGGACAATGAAGTTACTTGACTGGGAGGAAAGAGGAATTCGGATTGATGGAAGATTCCTCTCAAACTTTCGCTTTGCAGACGACATCATCCTTTTCTCTAGAAATACCGATGAAGCAGAGGTGATGGTAAATGAACTAAATGAAGTAAGGAAGAGGATAGGATCGCGAGTAAATAGGACAAAGACATTGCTCAGAAAATAATGTGTACTGCGAAGGAGAACGAATAGAACTCTACTCCTATGTGTACTTTGCATGCTCAATGAATATGGAGAACAATCTCAAAGAAGAACCAGATAGAAGAAGAAGAGCAGGCGTGGGCCGCATTTCGGCCTCTCAGGGAAGCCACAGACCAGTTGGATCCTGACCTCCGCGTTCACCTTTCTGACTCTACAGTTCTTTCAGCGCTGTGCTACGCTGCGAAGATGTGGGCGGACACTGCGACCATGTCAAAAATGCTGCACACTATGCATAGAGCTGTTGAGCGTTGCCTTCTGAGATACAGCCGGCGTACCCAACATCGAGCCGGGCTTCGCACTTCCGACTTACGGCAGATAACTCGTCTTCGTGGCCCATAGGAATACGTTTCGAAGGCAAAACTCCGATGGACCGGTCATGCTATGAGAAGGGAAGACGATACGTCAACAAAAACAACTTTGGAGTGGATCCCAAGAGAAAGGATGGACCAACTAAACGCTCAGTAGGAAACGAATCAGACCTCTCGTCAACGTCATCTGCGACGCACCTGGATCACGGAAGCGAGATAACGAATCGAATGAAAGTCATGTCGCGGCTCGGACAACAAGCGACGACAGGCCATCTAAGCATCTAACTGTTAATAATATTTTCGTAATCGCGAGAGGACGTGGGGGACGTCAGGCTGTATTAAGAAATAGAACTGGACACATCCAGGAGTCAAGATGAAACTGGAAGTAAACATATCCGGTGGTATACTGGTTGTGTTCACCTATAACCACGGATGACTCACCANCTCCGGGCGAAGCGACAGAGGGCTCGCTTCTCGCGGAGCCCTCTATGAGGTGCGCGCGCCGAGCGAGGGTTTGTCTGAGTAAGTGAGAGTCTCTTCTTCTCTCCACCCAATAAACATCATCACTGCAAAATAAAACATCAACTACATCATTCAAGCTCATATCTCAAGTTCAACTTGGAATGAGTCTGATAGCTGTCACCGTTTAAAAATTAAGCTATGAGTAGTGGGTTTCTGTTGAGCGACCTTAAAGGCAGTGTCCAGGCAAAATCATTGAACTCGAGTTCTCATTAGATTATGAAAGCGGGTCGACTGTATAGGCATTTGGCAAAGTTTCAGCCAAAAAGTCGCAGAAATAAGCGAGTTGTTCGCCTTAGACCCAGTACCCAAACCTGTGCCAGCTCCGCCCACTCGACGATTTCGTGAAGGCAGATCAAATCTTGTCTGAGATGGTCAAGACATGTTCCTTTGTCTGACAGTCTGATTCCTCTCCATTCTGTTATGTTAGGGATGGCACTCTCCCCAACATGGGTCGACTTCTTGAACACGTGTTCTTGAATGTATTGCAATCGATACCGCTCTAGAATTTCGACTACAATTGAGGAAAAAACTGGTTACTAGTAAAACTATCAACGAAAAGAGTAAAATGATGTTGTAAATGTGCCTCAGGAAGCTTTAGAGTCCATGGTCAACAGTAATCAGCTGGGTTTCCCGAAATGTAGGAGCTCGAGAAGCCTCATTTTCACCTTTTCATTCTTGGCCGGACAACTCGTCCACATCGTAACTTTCAACCCTCTAAAAACCACAAATTTCAAGGTTTTTGTGGGGAAAACCTACATAAAAGCAATCAGCTTGGCGAGTAGAGTAAGAAGATGTCAGATTTGAAGTATTGAAAATTTTGACTGGACACTGCCTTCAAGCCCATGGCAGACCACGCAGCGACACCGCCGCTGTTAAGTAAATGAATGGAAATGATGAGAACAAATTGTTATAGGATCTCATCATCATATCACACGGTTTGCGTTCGATTGCGTGTTGGCGTAGGAACAGTTGTATGAGAAGTTTTGGTACTGAACGGTCGCAGCGACAGCGTCGCTATGAAGCATGCCATATCCCTTAACAATATGAGGCCGAAATCACACAAAGATGAGAAAAGAAGTTAACACAATGTGTATCCTATGGTTTCATACAATCTATGCGTGATTGGTTGAAGAACAAGCTGAACAGCACAGTTATTTCAACTCGATCTAACTGCAACAAGTTCAAGCCTCTGCTTATTCGGAAATAAAAAGAGAAGAAAAAACATAAGGACAACCTGGAGATACATCCCTTCATTCGCATTGATGAATAATTAACGAGCCGAAAGAGTACAGTCACCCAACCCCATCTACTTCACGCAAAAAGCGCTACAAAATAAGGCGTACAAATTGACTGTGACTACTAGGCCACGCGCATACTGATCCCGCCGCGTCAGTAAATTGAGTACGGTGTCGAGTTTTTGCGGTTTGACTTTTGTGTATCGGTGTCGACTAGGTGCCTACGCGTTCTTGGGACTGCAAATTCCTTGGCCGCGTTCGTTACCCGTTGATCAGCTCTGCACAGAACATACGTTGTTTGCTGACAAAATTTGTCTCGGAAGGCTGCAAGCTCTGGAAAAATGCATGGCAGATGCTTGGCAGGCTCAAAAACTAGGCAGATATTTGAAATCTTCCGGCAATGTTGTGAAAGAAGAAATCATCAATTGTTCTCGCTAAAATTTTTTCGTAATTGTAGTCCACACTTTCTCCGAGTCTAGTAAAACTAGTACAGATTTTATCTGTTGCATTTCCTTTTATGGAACGGAGATCGAAGCGCAATTTTCTCGTGGAATGAATAGGCACAAAAACCCGAACGTTTGCGCGCTAATCTGTTACATTCTTTTATCAAGATGCAAATATATACCATCGAGAACACAGATTAATTCAGTTGTGTCATTTCAGCAAAAATCTTCATGCACAAGAACAAGAATGCCTGTTATCGCAATAAACACCGCAAAACAATGCGTACGATATCCGTACTAATAGTGATCTACATATGCACATGGGTGCTGTCGATAGCTCTTACAAATGTTGTAATCGACTTCATCGACCATGGACTGTGGAAAAGATGGATGCGGATGCTGGCGGTGAGTAATTGACACAGTTGCAGGCCTCTCCCCGAAAATGGGCCATTTTATTTCAGAGTATTCTACAAATGCTGTGTTTTGCACAAACGTTCTATGTGTGCTACCAACGAAGCTCCGAATACCGTAATATTTTCCGACGAATATTCAAGTCTTTCAAGATTTCCGAAGAGGTCAAAAGCCAGTTGAAGCATGCGTGTACTAAGGAACAAATACATGTGAAATGTATCTCGTTAGTAGCGGCTTAAAGTTTCAAAGAACTCTTGGGGTATCTTCCTGCTCTACTGCTCATGTGAAAATAGATTCCAAGTACCGTGTACAATAAAGAATTGCTCAGTAGAATGGTTTTGTGAGAACTTTAGTTTCAAGATTTTCCATCGGATCGGCACACCACTTTTTTGTCTACTTCTGACTCTTCTTTGTTCTTCCCACACTACATGTTGTTTTATCCTCCTTGTTTAGCCTAGGGTAATACAACAACATATCTATGGATCACAACCCGGTTCCCTGATGCCGTGCACCAAGAGCTTGGGGGATCGCAAAGCAAAACACAAGAAATCCGCTTTTGTATCCTCATGTTTCACAACTTTCTTTCTGCGAAAGAACGAACTAGAGCTGAGAGAAGTGGCAACCATACAGCAATTAAACTAAAAGAAACCCACTAGGGTTCTCAGTACGCTGAACACGAATATGATAACCGTTTTGCACCAAATTATTGATTTATTGATTTTATCGATTTTTCCACTTTCGTTCGGGAACAGGAAAGGACGTGTTTCCTAGGGTTCTCCATTGCGCTGAGTACCAATATGACAACCATTTTGGGCGAGGGTGACGATTTATTGATTTTATCGATTTCTTCCACTTTAGCTCGGGCACGGGTGGGAACAAGTCAGGTGGGGTTCTCCAAAATGTCTAACACGAATATGGCGGCTATTTTGCAAGAAAGTACCGATCAATTGGTTTTAACGAGTTTTTCATGTTCGGGCAGGTGAAGAAAAAGGTTAACGAAACTATTTGACGTGGTGGTCACTGAAATGACGAGCATTTCAAATGGATGCATTTGTATCCTAACTAACCGCATCAGCGTGAAAAGCTTGGGGTAGTAAAACTCCCGAGCGGAGCCGGGTATGCCGTCTAGTACCTAATAAAATAATGAGTCGTTTTGAAATTTTCCAACACTTCATCAATTTTACTCTCTGAGATCAGACCTAGTGCAAGCAATATGTAATCGTCGGGTGCTACGTTTTGAAAATTTTCAACATATGCCGCATTCAGCGCAAAGCAGTGTTGATTTGCACTCATGATGTTGAATGAATGACGTGATGTATAGCGAAATTACACTCTCCTACACCAAGTTTTAGCATTGCTGCCTTCAAAATACCCTATTCTGTTTTTTCATGACCATGACATCACCATGATTGGGCACATATCTACAAATGAGGGGTAGAAAAATGAATAAACCGCACGAGATTATTCTTCAAAGGCAGTGTCCAAGCGAAATCATTGAGCTCGAGTGCTTATTAGATTATGAAAGTGGGTCGACTCAAAGGGCATTTGCCAAAGTTTCAGCGGAAAAGTCGCAAAAATAAGCGAGTTGTTCGCCTTAGACCCAGTACCCAAACCTGTGCCAGCTCCGCCCACTCGACGATTTCGTGAAGGCAGATCAAATCTTGTCTGAGATGGTCAAGACATGTTCCTTTGTCTGACAGTCTGATCCCTCTCCATTCTGTTATGCTAGGGATCGCACTCTCCCCAACATGGGTCGGCTTGTTGAACACGTGTTCTTGAATCTGACACGTATTGCAATCGATACCGCTCTAGTATTTCGACTACAAATGAGGAAAAAACTGGTTAGTAAAACTATCAACGAAAAGAGTAAAATGATGTCGTTGAATGTACCTAAGAAAGCTTTAAAGTTCATGATCAACCGTAATCAGCTGGGTTCTCCAAAATATAGGAGCTCGAGAAGCCTCACTGCCACTTTTTCATTCTTGGCCGGACAGCTCGTCCACATTGTAACTTTCAACCCCCTATAAACCACAGATTTCGAGGTTTTCGTGAGCAAAACCTATACAGTTGCAATCAGCTTGGTGAGTAGAGTAAGAAGATGCCAGATTCGAAGTGTCGAAAATTTTGCCTGGACACTGCCTTTAATCTGATAGGATCACAATCGCTCTTGCATTGCTCTCATTTGCTCATGTGGTCTCCCTAATAGCCTGGTCCTCGTTTTTCTTCGGCTTTACTGCTCCGCTTGCTTCGATGCTTACAATATCCAACAATTCTGACTGATAAATCTGAATGAAACTGAGCTTCGCTACAGTTGAGCTTGCTTTCCAATTTGCATTTCCTAACACAAAAAAAATGAATAGTGGAAGGAAGGTTTTGCTATAAACCCTGGCTAGAAGATCAGCGATTTTTTTTTCATTTCTCGATATGTCGTACTCATGTGGACGGTTATTAGTGGATCACAACTACGAAAAGAACACAAGATGTGGTCATCCTGATATTTGCGGGTATATTTCTGTGAAAAATGTGGATACAAGTGGATAGGAGAGTCCCAAAGACGTGTCAACTTCTACCTCTCCTAGGCTCATCGCGCACCCAAAGGTGGGATCCAGGGGTACGTGTATGCACGATAGGGTCGTTCACATCTTTCTCGGTAACACAGTTCATATTTCCTCGACGCAGCACGGTTTATTGAACCCTATTGTTCCCGAAGTTCTGATACTTGTCCACCATGTCATCTAACGACACAACCATAGGTCGCTCGATGACAGAATAAAATGGTGGAACTTGTGGACTCATGAGAGATTTGCAGGTATTCTTTTTCTGGTGCGATTTTCCCCATTATAACGATATCACAGGTTTGCAATGTAAACATCTGGCTCCGCTTAATTTTCGCGTGACGGCAATGTGAAATAGTCATTATTATCTCTTTTTCTCTCTTTATGCACTGCACTCTTTATCCAACAGGACGCCCACAATGATACGTTATACAATACATATAACCAGCAAAAGTTGGCATCCCGATAGATGCCATGCGTTTCAGTTCAGAAGTGAGAGCTTCTGCAGCTGCTGTTCCTCGCTTCATTGCCTCTGCTCTTGCCCCGTATATCTCTTGAGAATCTCGCGGTGAAGGAATTCACTTGAATCCTTTAATATAGCATCTGGGCACACTTTTCTCCTGAAAAAAAAAATAGATGTGGTTCCTTTCTCAGTCAGCTTTCACTCTTGGAACTTAACATTTTTACAGGGGTTGCTTCTAGCCGCTATGGTAATATGTAGTAACAGAAAAAAGTTTCTGATGGTTCAAAAAAGATTTCAAATCGGTTCTGACACCAACTATTATGCTTCCTTTGCCGGCGCAAGACCATTTGGAGCATCTTCGTGAGCTGGATCTAGGCAGAAGCATCTGCAGCAATATGAAACGGCAAACAATGCCAGTCTATACGAGCACCTGAAGCGACAACAGAGCGACTCCACACCGCTTCGCTAGCACTGCCCTGCCGTAGTGCAATCACGTTGTGAAGGAGATTTCTTTTATGATTTCAGAAGAAATGAGAGCGCTTCTTCTTCCTTTTGCCGTTGCCATTACTGCCGTTTTCTGCGAAGTGGGCAATCTCGACCACGTCTCAGACTGTTTCATATGTAATCACATCCTAACTACTGCAATGATGGCAAGGAATGGGCTTGAATCTCAAGAATACGTAAATCTTGCCGCTTTTTCTCGGCTTTCATACAGAAAACAACGACTTATTGCAGTATTTAAATTGGGTATGCAATCGAACAAAGTCATACGTGCAGAAGAGACCGACCTGCAACCGGATGGCCGCAGAGTTCTTGGCGAACAAATGCTTGGTGGAGAAATACATGGTGCGCACATTCTGATTTAAAATATTTTGCTCTTCTTCGACCAGTCGTCTGAAAGAGGAGTTGAAAAAATTTGTGCGTTATCTACGGTCAGCAAAGCTTTGGTGGGGACAAGCGATGAGCTGAATCCCGACTTCCGACTTCCGAAACTTCCGATATTCCGGTGTTTTTTGAACTTTCGACTTCCTTCCGACTTCCGGAAAATGGCGAAAAAACCGGAAGTTTTCGGAAGCCTTGGAGTGATCAAAATTGTGTTTTATTCCAAGGTTGCTGCTAATTTTGTGCAGTTTTTCAAGATATAGCCGGCATTGTCTGCACAATACGGCAATCGTGAGCTAGAGTACTTCCTACACGTGAACTGTTTCCCCACAAGTCTTGCTGTTTTTAGTGGGATTTAATACAGGATGGCAACAGTCTCTAACCGAAACCTTCGTTGTGGTTTTTTTAAATTCTGGAAATGAAGTTATGCTGTTCTAACGTCTTTGTTTTTGTTGCGGGTTCGATACTAAACATCAATGTATTCATTAACCAAATCATATTACCGAAAATTCGGCTTGGGATAAGAGAGGATCTGCTCAACATTCAGCACTTTCTAAAAGAATCGATGCAAAAATTTAAAGTTGTCCGTTCTCATTCACTTCACGCATAATAATAACTACGTAACTAGACAGCATGAAGTTATAGAAAAATCAGGCAACCCTCAGTTCTTTCGAAGAAGAAGAGCCGCACAGAGTGCCGCTGAAAAGATATCAAAACTTTGCAAGATGAATTCCTAGAAGACCCTCTTGTAATGGAGGTCTGATATGAAAACTGTGCTGTGGTACTCGACATTCTTCTCCACAGGACATTCTTCTGTGTGAAATATAATGTATTCACTCCAAAGGGATTTTGTTTCCAATTATGAATTTTCATCTGACGAATTTGGCACCTTCCTGCTCAACCACCTAGGCTTCGTTAAGCGATCCGTTATTTTTCATTCACCCTTCAATTCTGAATTGACACCACTATCCATGAAAGTAATTAGATAGAATTATCAAAATGAACGCCAGTTAGTCTAACGATCCATGGTTTAAACCAACCCCAAGCTCCCTCACTGTATATGTACATGTGTATGTATATAGTACACACGTTGGACTCTTCGTACTTCCGACTCTTCCGGTCTTTTTCTGGGGCTTCCGCCTTCCGACTTCCGAGTTCCGATTTTTCGAATCCGACTTCCGCTCATCCCTGCTCAGGCACTCGCACCGGCCGAGCGCCGGGCGAATTCGAGTGACCGGCCAGGCGGCTCCCCAAATCCGGCGACTTTGAGAAACCGGCTGAGCGGCGCGCCTAAATTTAAATGCCGGCTCAATTATCGGCCAAACGGCGGGCGATTTCAGGCACACCGGCTGAGCGGCACGCGGATAATTCCTGTGACTAAAGGTACTAGTAGTTACGGGAAGGGACCACCTAAGAATGGTATGTACAGTTACGCTAATGGGTGCAAACCACACGGCGCAACGAGTCCAGTGGTGCCTGCGCAGCACCCTGGTACTGGAAAGTGAGTACTAGCTCTCTCAAATGGATCCGCTGATATGTAAAGGGCAAGCTGGTGGACGGAAGTGAGTAAAACATCACCCAACAGCATCGTAAGTGTGGGAGAGGGAGTGTTCCGGCGCCTAGTTGTGTGAAGACGTCGTCCAAAGAGTGCATATGATTGTTTATACTTCGGCGCGACGCGACCGTCGCGTCCAAGCAAACCGCTCAAATGCTATGAGTCCCGAGTGGATGCATGTGCAAACAGTGGTCGCGATGTGGTAGTTAGTGCTCGCCCTCGGGACGAGACGTCTCAGACCGACGTCGCGCTATGTTCACACTTTTCATACTTCCGGTGGCCGCTCGGCCGGTGTTCGCGCGCCGTTCAACCGGCGCGAGTGTCTGTGTGGTGGGGACCAATGGGTTTGTAGATGAAGAGAGCTGTTTACAACTGTTAATTGATCACAGTTATTGTCCGCTTCAGTTCACACCACGTAGGGTTCCCTGATTTGGACCATGACAGCCGCTGACGACGAGTATAGCCGATGCCGGTTTACGTCCTTGTCAGTTCACTCCACTCCGCTCCACTCCAGTTCACTCCTCTCTTCCCTGACTTCAGACCAGAGCAGTTGGCAATGGCGACGATGATGATAAAGACGTCAAGACGAGCCCAGATCTGAGCATCCAGGGCATTTTATGCAAAAGGTGTGGACGGGGTTGCCCTAGATGCTCATATCTGTACAACAGATACATAGTTCAAAGTAACTCTGATGTTAAATGGGAATACATTTGGCAAGAGAATGTGTTTGGCAAGACAGTTTATGGGAGAAAATTTTGCTTGGCAATACATTTTACGGGAGAATGACCAAAGGTCCTGTTTGACGATACAAATGGCAAAAGAATGTGTTTGGTAATACATTTTACGGGTGTTTGGCAATACAAAGGTTTGGCGATACATTTTACGGGTTAATATGTTCAATTCATTCTTAGCGGATGATTCAGTCATCATCGGTGTCGACTCGGATGGCGCAGTTGGTAAGGCAGCGGACTCCAGTCGCCACGGTACGATTCTCGGTGTTATCAAAATTTTTGCGCGTTCAAGTTTGTTTGGCGATACAAAAGGCAAGGTTCGCATGGCGATACATTTTGCGAGAATTCTTGTTTGGCAATACATTTTACGGGACTTCTCGTTTGGCAATACAATTCACGGGACTTCTTGTTTGGCCACACATTTGACGGGGTTTGTTTGCCTGACTAGTTTGCAAGCTCGTCTGCGAGGTTGCCAAACAAACCTTGCCAACTGTATTGCCATTCAACATCAGAGAATAACCGCCAGGAGTATCTATACAAGTGCTATCAAAGTCATGACCTGGCGGTTTACAAGTACCTATCGTGAACAATGATATCTGTCCATGACAAGCTAGAATATTTCCAGGACAGACAAGAGATATAGCTTACAAGGTTGATATTATTAGGAATAATATTATCAACAAAAGCACTGTTGCTGCTCAGAAGGGGTAGCGGTGCACTTTCGGCAAAAGTCTATGAATATGAGCCACGCTCACATCGAAAAGTGGACTTGGATAGACCAAAATACAAAGCAACGGAATATTGCTCCACGGTAACGATCCATGGCACAACCCAAAGACGTTATCTTCGCCAGGATGAAAAGTGGTGTTCACAGTACTCGCCCGACCAGTCTCCCTCAGAGATTTCGGGACGACAAACGCAGCCCGAACACGTTTCTGCAGCAGTTACACCGCGATGTC
>JARK01001373.1:342939-408719 GCA_000688135.1 Ancylostoma ceylanicum
GGGGGGGGGGGGGGGGAGGGCCAAGAACTGACATACATGTCGTAAACCAAGGATGGCAGCTCTATCTGGACGAATCTCAGATCTAGCCGTGTTTCTAGCGCAGACTTGGGTAAGCGCATGCTAACCCAAGCTTACCCAAAAATGTCCTCGAACGCGTGCGCGTCTCCCGCAACAGCACTCGGTGGACGCAGGCGGACCTTTGCACCTGCGAAGCATCCGCACGCGACCGCAATCCGACATCCCGCCTGACCAATTGTTGCACTGGGTCACGGTTTTACCCGGATTTCAGCTGGCCAGACGAGTCCTACAGGGCTCGCCTTCTCTCCGCCGAGGGAGACACGACTGAGCTCTGATGGCCAGCGAGCGGCTTATTGTCTGACTTCCGTTTTTTCTTTGGGGCGTGGTTCAGCAGATTCTGCTGCGTTCGTCGTCCCGGAATCTCCGAGCCATTAGACCACCGCTCGCTTCTGTCGATGACAATTGCCATTGCTAAGCAACACTTTAGTTTACTTCTTTTTCAGTGTTCGATGAGAGCTTCCGGGTTAGTATTAGGTTGTCCCAAAATAAATGGCCGCAATCTAGTAATGAATGTTTGGAAGTTCATAAAACCATTATTTTAGGAGCTAGATAGGCAAACTTTGAACTATTATGAAGAGGAAATCCTGCTCTATCTGCCTTCCAAAAAACCTCTCTCAATTACTCTTCTTTCTGGTTTCTGCAGACGAGCTGATGAGGCAAAACATGGTTTTTGGGTTCTCCCATTTTTTAGACTATTTTGCCGTCCTATTAGGACAAAAGCCTGATTTGGTGTTGGCTCTGCATTTGGCCAGGTAGTCGTGTTGTGAGCACGCAGAAGCTATGACTAGGGAAACATTTCCGGAACGGTACGAGTTTTCAACTTTGAACAGGTGATGGTCATGAAAGTTCTCAGAAACGATAGCATAGTTCTGGTGGCGAGACGAGAATTCCGAAACACTCGGTAAAAATGTTAATAGCTAGGTTGATTGCAACTAAATCAGTAGCCATTCTGTCTTCTTGGCGTTAAATATGGCGAAAGTACAGGCGAAGTCGATTTTGAACAAAAGCATCTCCGGTCAGTGCTTAACTTGCGGCACAATCTACTTTAATCTCTCTAACAAACACTGCTATGGAATTTCCAGGGAAAGTGGGCTAATTTTAGTGATGTGTGGACATTGCCTAATAAAATGGAGTTTTTTCCTGCTTGTATCGGTGGGGGAGACCTGGATACATCCAAAAAACCTCGACATTTCAGAAAAGGGTAATTTTTCCTGATAGACGAAATCTGCTCGAGGTGTTCGACAGGAGCTGGACCAGGCCAAGAGTAGAATTTACCAAATGCCTTGCCCGTTACCATTTTGGCCTCTATCGCTAGATTCGGTAGAGGGCACGTTAGTTTTGGTGAGCCGAAGAAGTGCACTCCCACTGGCGGGGAGGGCAAATCTACACAGGTTCATACCCAACCATGCAAAATTTTTCTTAGTCAAGCTCTGGATCTCTCCTTGTAGAATTGCGTTGGCCACACCATTGCCTAATAAGATATCCTTTTAAACCTGCAGTAAAACCGCTTTCCTTCTAGAAAATTCATGTGAATCAATGTGTACTGAAAATTGACTTTTCGCTCTTCCTTGACTCCAGTGATTTAAGCTTTCCTCCTTCTACAAATTTTACTGAACTGCAAAATTCTGCTGGAAATTCTGCTCATAATACTTTTTATTTCTGAGGAAAAGCTCAAGTTTGAACGGAGTTACGCAGATTGGAATGCGCACCTCCAAAACGGCCATTATTTTTGGGACAACCTAANTGCTCCGGGAGAAGCGACAGGGGGCTCGCTTCTCGCGGAGCCCTCTATGAGGTGCGCGCGCCGAGCGAGGGTTTGTCTGAGTAATTCCCCTCCAATTCTTCATCTTCCTTCTCCCACACCTCCGTACTCTCCCCACCCCTTCGCTCACTTTTTCGGGCTTTAATTAGGGTTGGACCCAAGTGCTGATAGAAGATTGTAAAGCTTTGATTATTACTTCCACATTGCCCTACATGAGAGAATATAGCAAAAACAGGACAATTTCCGGCAAAATTCTTCTCAATAGCGGTGACGAAAGATACGTGAACAAAAACTAGGTGAACGTTAGGACAGGTTTCAAACTTTAAAGAAACCAATAACATCAAAGAAACCAGAACCAATAGGTAAAGTTTGCCATACTTGTTACTAGCTATTGTACCTGCAAGTTTTCGGAAATCATAGCTCTAGACTGTGACGAGGATTTGGAAATTTTGAAGTATGCCACTTTGACTTTGATGAAGTATCCATATTAGCACTATCCATTCAAAATAAGCCTTTCTTGTTCTTAAGCTTCGGTGTTGGCTTCCATATTGGAAGCGAGTAGCGAAAACGTACAGCATTTAGTAGTAATTTTTCCCAAGAAAAAAATGCGGACATTCTTTTTACTTCAAGTAATAAATCGGAAATGATGAAGTCTTTCAGAAATGAAAAAGAAATCTTTCAGAAGTGTTTCTCTGTCAATAACGAATTATCTTACCCTTGTTTGGCGCACCTATGAATGCACAAAATAAATAGATGCATAAAAATAGTATTCCAAACTTTACTAGTATAGTGAATATCTTCCAAATAACTTGCGGCTACAAATCGGCACACAAGACCCCGAGATAGTTGCCTTTTCACGTAAAAAATTTGCAAGAAACAGTTTTGTTAGGTTCCTTTGTAGAAATTGTTCCGTTAGACTTCTACTTCCTCTTTTTCTGTAGAGCTCATTGTCGATAAATTACTTGTATGCTGCAATTCTGGTACTCAGAGAAATGAATTGGGCTCACGACGAAAAACGAAAAAACGCGGACCCCCTTTTTTTCTGTTTCTGTCGAACAGCAACCGTGGGTATTGTTTCTCTCGAGTGACTCATCCGTGTTGTGATTGTGCCATCAAAGACGTGCTATGTTTTGGCGAAAATTAAAAATATTAAGTCCGCATGCAGCTCATAAGAGAAAGGTGCTAACCGTCTTGAGGTTGAGAATGTTAATCGCGAATCCTTTTTCCATTTCTGCAGTAGTGCTTTGCAACAAAGAACTTTATTTTTTCAGAAGTCCGGAACGTACAATAGGAGTTTACTTCCTTCAGAATAACGTCCCTATGATGAGATATTTCGAGTTGTCAGAGTCCACCTTCTGTTTTCAGATCTGATGACACGTGCAAAATGGTACTACGGGTCGCAAAGGAAAAAAGAAATGACATCAACTGCGATACATTGATGAGAACTACAAGGGTAGGATACGTGCTATCACACGTTCCAGCGGAAGTCATTGCTTTCAATGAAAAAGTTGACTTATGTTCTAGTGGTTTGGTGCGATGGTCACAGTTTCAAACTAAGAACGGCATCAAGCTTTAATTTTCTTGAATGGGGAAACAAATTTGGAAAAGGAAACGACTCCTGCGTCCCTCGTGGGTGGTCGCGATTCTCCCCCACGCTCACCTTACCACACCGAGGATGGGGAATCCCGATCCAACACGCCATTGGTCGGCGTGGACTGTACGTCACGAAGAAGGATCAACAATTTTTACCAGGAAGCATACGAACTCAAGCCGCAACTTATAGAATACCACACAGGAAAAAGATGTGGCTCGGAAGATGCACGGATTTCTTGGATTGTGCCGTGTCTTCGCAAGAAAAATTGGGAACAGATTGCTCTATGTGCGATAAAGAATAAATAATTGTAGTTATAGTCGTAAACCAATACAGCAGAGAATATTGGAGCTTCAGAGCCTGGATTCCTTGAGACCTCATTCAGGTGAAGTTTGTTCTGGTCACATATTCAACTCTGTGGTATTATTGGATGCTATGCAAAACGTCCGTAAGCAAATCATGCAAGAAAGCTTTCCGAAAAAAGTGCATTCTGAATCACAACAGTATCACCTTAGTGCAGTCTAAGAGCCTGACAACTAAGAGCCTGACAACTACTGTTCATGGATGAAGTGAGATCCGTAGAGCTTGTATATCGCTACAAAATCCTCAAAGAATGATTGTTCAGGGCCTGGATGCATCAACGAGACTACCCAAGGTCAAAGTGTTGACGGCCGTGTTAAGTGTGGGTAAATTTGGGACGTGTGAACAGGTTACCCTGGGTAATCTCAATTATGCAAGTGAACCCAGATTTACTTTGTGAATGGAGCAGCGAGTGATTGATGAGCAAACTACCTAACGAGGCCAAAGTACGCGAGTAGTGAGCAGGTGAGCTGGTAAGCGAAAAAGGCATGGTCACGCCTTCTGTTGATTGCCATTAGGTCGCAAGGGTCAGCGGAATGATGACAACTTCTAAGTCGTTCGAGAAATTGCGAAACAAGCAACAAGTAGACATAACTGTTTAAGAAGCCTTTCGATTTGAGCATCACAGAGGATCCACTTTAGAGGCGCTGCTCTTTGAGGTCAGTTTTGCATGCATTGAGGTGTTGCCCACAAATTAATCGGAAGAAATGTATTTCAACTTATAATGATAGGGAGCTGGTGACCAAAGCCACCTCAGTGGTAAACTTTATGCACTTGGGGAATGCTGAAGGGATTTTTTTTTTCGAGCTGTTAGCCAAGATGGTTATTGATCTTCATGGAGGCTAACGTTTCGGCGACGTTGCCCCCCGTCAGAGGCTGGAAAGTCAAAGACATGAGTGATTTACTCCCTCAAACGCCTCATCCTCCGACATCTTTCATCCAGCCCGTACACTCAAAAACAGTACCTGAAACGCAGATAGTGAGCGCTCACCTCAATGGCAGTTACGATGAAATTTTATAAACTATTCATTTTTCTTCTATTTTCGGCGCACCAAAGATGGTTGTATTGAATAAATAAATAAATAAACGATATAAAAATAAATAAATAAGCTAACGTATATTTATTTATAATACATGAGCACACTCATGTGGACATTTGTATGACCAGTTGAAGAGAGAGACATGTACATGAAACATCAGTATAGGAATACTAGAATGGCAATGATGAAACTTTGCGAATTATCTCATGTGGACAAGTAGCGGTTAATCATATTTATGTTTATGTTTATGTTTATTATCATCGGCTAGCTCGAAAAAAAAGCGTGCTCCTAAATGATCGAATGCTAGTTGGAATCCCTAGCCTTTCACTCAATTTAGCATACTCCGAACTTGCTCTATTAGAAAAAAAGTTGAATCTTAAATTCTTCCTGGCTTTGAGGATGACTGGCTTGATGATATTTCCTCTGGTGATGGATTTTTGCATTGTGCAGAATGAATTGGGCTCTAGTCCACATCACATTATCAGGTCAAACTTTTTCCTCCTCATAGCAAGAATTTCAAGTGAAAATTTGACACTTCTTTCCACGGAATTTGGTATTCTAGAATGGTCAAAGCCGAATTCCCTGATCATTAGTTTTCTTGTAAAGCAATTTTGCACTCTTTCTAACTTATCAACAAGTTTCTTTTTTTGTGGATTAAATACAACAGTGCCATACTCTAATATTGGCCTCACATATGATTTATATGCCTGCAAAAGTCCTCAAGGATTTTTGCTAGAAATGGATCTAAATAACTTGTGAATAAGATGTATATGAGATTGTCATTTCTGCATTGTCAATGTATCCAATAATAGAGACCCTGAGTGCATGGGAATGGATGAATAAATAAATAAGTTAAAGCGTGAATAAATGAGAATAAATATAGCTGTGTGGACAATATCGCAAAATAGGTGAAAGGATTGGTGGATTGGACCTCATTTTTGGGGGTTCTCGTCGTACTTTACCCTGGAAAACGTCAAATCCGGTAAAGAGGATGTGGCGTCTGGCTGTATACATAGTGTCCAGAGGCAAACAACGGCTAAAACCACTTGCACACCTCTGAAGAAGACGATTTCTGTCGAAACGTAAGATCACAATAAAATTTCAACCTTAACAACCTGGTACAGCAGGGAAAACTTCATGTATAAATAAAAGCGCTTTCACAATAATCTGAAACGCAAGCAAGAACGAAATTAAAAAAAAAACACTCAATGAAACTTTTTCGCGACGGGCCCTGGAAGAGTTCCACAGAATTTATCCTGGACGAACTTCGTGAACTTATTTCGTGACTCTATCACGAAAACAATGACATGTGACACAGAGTGATTGTCGTGGAACTGACCCCATTACTCCTGTTGACTACTGTCACACCGTCCAGCCTAACAAAGGTTTTGTAGCCACTGCAACCGGTGCACAGCAGCTCTGCACCTTCTCGATTGACGAACGCACATTAATGCTATTGTTCTTCCAGAAGATACAGCGCAAACGCGGAACCATGCCTATGGACAACTGGACTGAAGTTCGGTGGGAGAAGTTGGACGAACCAAGAATTATGCACTAAAATGTGCTGCAAACTAGGCAAAAGCAGATAAGGGTCACAATTACTGGATATAACTTTTTGTTTTCAGGAAGAAAGTGAACGGAAAGAATTGCGAACACCTATCAACAACATAACACCTTTTTACAAGCATTTTTCCTAAGTTGCTCGAGTATTCCAAACCTTGACCTTGTGTCTCGTATCGTGTCTGTATTAACAGCCCGATATGATTTTCTGACTATTCATAAGGGGGGGGGGAGGGTATAGAATTGTTGGACTGGTCTGAAAATACATCCTGACGCTCATAAAGATTTCACAGCTACGTATGTAGCCCAGGTCCTAAAAGTCCTGAACAGGTTAATTCTTGATACTTAGCGGCTGCAACCAGTAACGTTTCAGACTCCTCTCTCTCCTTTTGAAGTGACGCTATCTGTTCTCACCACAGTTCATTGAATTGTGAGCAAGACAACAACCCGATTACTGCTATACTCTAGCATGGGGTCTTCCCGGGGGCAAGCTGGCTTTGTAAAATGGTCAGAAAGCAAAGAGGGCTTTGTACCGGGGCCCAGAGAAAGTTTTGTTTTTGCTAGTTGTACGGAAGGTATTCCGTTCATGGAGACGCAAAGCGGTAGTTATGTAACCTTAGAAACTGATTCGTAGAGACCAAAAAAAGACTTGCAAAAAGAATTGCCGTTCTTTGAGCGGCGCATTAGGGACGACCGGGATCGGAGAATTCCGAATGGAGCAGATATTCCACAGGGTTTGACTATCCAGAGAGTTCGAAGGATTCCAGCGCTCCTCGAATTGCATGGATTTTCCAAAATTCAAATTCCAAATCTCCAGAAAAACGAGAAGCAGAGAGATATCTGAAGAGTCTGCAATAAGACCCCAGACTTATGCACCGCACAAGAGACATATACGCATAAGTCGTCTTCTGTTCTGCGAGAAACCTCAAAGAAATACTGAGTAGTGAACACTTTATGAACTTGCTTGAACTCTGCATTTTGGAGAGTACTGAGACTACTGAATGTGTTCAGAAAATCGGCCGAAACTTACGCACAGTTGAAAATACAGTCCTTCTCAAAATGTCAGACGGGTTCCGTGACTGCAGAATCGCGGTGAGACATGGACAAGGGATTTTATTTTTTGTCATTCACGCATTTTTTGAGGATAATCCATGGAGTATGGTGTTCATAGTAGTCCCTTGAAACCCTTTTAAAAGCAAATTCTTGGACTTCGAGCATATGTACATCTCAGTACGTAAGTTCGGGCTCATTTTTCACCATTTTGCACAGCCTCACTCAACATCTTCGTCCCTGATTCCGCGAAGGATCCCACTTCAAGCAGGAAGGAGTGCATTTTTCTAGTCGCCAAAGCATGACCTCTTTTTAACAAATGTGGAAAATTTTTCGTGTTTCGCCTTTTTTACATAACCATCTTTGTTGCGTTTGAGAAACTCGGCCATATCTGTTGAACACTACCGGATATACTTTGGACGGAATAAAAATCGAATAATTTTGTTTCTTTAATAACAATCTAGGAAACAATTCGAACATCTAGATATTCGATTCGTGCAGCACTGTACTGGTCTCCCATGTTGGGACATACCAATTTTCGATTTATTCGAAATCGAATATTTTTGCTTTCGAATATCGAATATTTCGAATGAATGGAAAATTCTAATGTTCTAACATTAGAGACCACTGTGGTGCTGTACGAAAGAAAATAAGAGCTTTGAGGCTTTCTCATTCTCAAGTATCTGGAAGTTTAAATTGTTTCCTGAAATGTTATTAAAGTTACAAAAGTTATTCGATTTTTATTCGGTCCAAGGTATACTACCGGATTGTGAAGTTCCAAAAGCAGTATATCCAATGCTAACGTGAAGTTTTGTGTTTAAGAAAATGTTGAGCACCTTCCATACCTACGAAATATGCTAACATCTCAAGATCAAAACTTTTTGTGGGTGCTGCCTTTAATAATCTTGATGCACTCTATAGAACGCCAACAGGGCTGCTCATGATTTCCATGATCCAGTGGCCAGTAGAGTGCGCCTATTCTTGAAGAAAATACTTTGGGAAAATAAATATTCTAAGAAAATACCTCTACCTTACTAAAATCTTTGGTCTTCTCGTCACTATATTCCCGGAGGGAGTGCCACGGTCTGAAGATCTGTCTCCTGCGTGGGATCGTTTATCTGTGACTCATTTACAGTGAATGCCGTCAGCGCTCCGCGGGAGAAACTGATCAGCGAGGAAAAGACTAGGCGAACATCGACGAGCACTAAGCCACCTACAACCAGAAAATAGCGATAGCCTCTCCACGCGCTTAACGTCGATGCACACGCAAGATTCTGCCCTAGGCTCCCAGCATAGAGTGTTGTAGCATCCGGTATCCCGAAGTACTGTATAAATGCCCACTGTGGTCCTGAGACAGGATCATTGTTTTTGCTTCTCTAGCAAGGACAATGGGTGCGAACATTCACCATTATATTGTTATTTTGTAATGTTTGTACCGTATTCTTTTCTAAAAAATGCGACGAAAGTGTTTTTCAAGCAATGTAGAAGAGGGGTTCGTACCTAAAAGAAAATCATGGCAGAAGCCCTTCAACTCTTGTGGATTACGAACAATCTTATAGTTGATGAGCAATCAGCGATGAAACATGGTCAGTCATAAAAAAGTCCCATAGAAGTACAATTTCAACTCTTGAAATATTGGAATACATTGGACTAGATATTTAGAAGCGGCATACGTACCTTCTCGCACTAAAGAGATATGAAAATAGCTCAAGCCTTCTCCAATATTACCACAATGGGAACTTTCTTCCACCCATTAAAACTTTTTATCCAACTAATACCTTTCGAGCGCTGAATTGGTTTCAAATTTAAATAACTTTGCCACAATGCATTCTCACCCACTAATATTTATGCCAATTATGTAGCCGATCTTGCACTATGTGCTAGGCAGCTGGAATGGTTCCGTAACTTCAGAAGGAGGCTGGCTTCCAACCAAAAGAATCCCGGCAGTGCTAGTTCCATATAATCATGATCAGCGGCAACGTTCCAACTCAGGAGGTCTTCCAGTCGCTCGAACAGGTAACGATCCGATATAGCTAGGTCTTGGGAGTAATTTATGTCATATCCTATGCAGTTTACTACCAAAGCCTAGTCCAATCAGAATGCCGCCTATTTACCTTACTGGAAGACCTTTTCCGTTATAAGTACTCCATTGATACTGGGAAGCACTTGTGTTAGAACATCTTCAACGCAAGCTGGGCTCTTCCTGAAGCCATGATGACACAGACTTTCCCAAAATTTAGGGTAAGGTCGTGGGCAATATACACCATTGCTTGGTACTGGGTTGCTACGATTTTATTTAATTTTTAAGCGTCGTTTTTCATAGGGACAGAACTTATAAACCAACCTAATAGACATTTGACTCGATCCCTTCTTCGAATATTCACTGTTCGAATGGATCGAATTCCGAACCAGTGCTAATACCGATCACCAAGATGTATATTTTCGTGATATCAACCACTCGAAAAAGAACGGAGTTTTAAATTATTCGATTCACTCGATGTCGACATTCGGCTCAGTGTAAAAGAAACCACCCAAAGCTTCAGGAAAAGGCAAACTACGACATCCCCATTCGATTCACGTTTATCGGCAGTTATCAGTCATTCTCTGTAGTCTGATGAAACCTTGATATAACAAAAACTGCCCAATGTAACCAATTACACATCTTCTCTCCTGGAATAAAAAATCCAGAACTATTTCTGTTTCCTTAATGCCGTTCAGTCCTGACCACAACAACGCAGAAAAAGATATCATTCATTTACTTACAAGTTACAAGTATTATCGAGCGGAGCAATTACGTAAACAACGTACTCGTGAATGTTACAAGTTACTACTAGAACATGATTACAAGTAATTCGATAACAATACTACAACCTTCAAAAGAGGACGCACCGCACCGTTGGACGCTTAGACAAGACTCGTTCGAAGTAAAACCTCAGTTCTCAAATCATTATGAACAATCTTTAAAACAAGCAAACATGCATGTAGAAACATATGGAAAGCATTTTGCACATGGTAAATATGACGGGTGCTATTGGGTAATACTGAAGTATAATGCAATTGAAAAAATGCATGGTACATGTAAGTAACGCTATTACAGGAAATTCTCACACTACAGCGTGTGATACAAAAAAAAACATCAGTTAAATGACGGCAAATAATTCCGTGAAAGTCGCAATGGAAGACAAGAACAGGCGCATTGGTGAGTAACAATCGATGATGACAACATAGTTGAATGTACAGTTAAAATTATCTCAGATTTGGTGGTAAAAATCGTTGCTGAGCAAGTAAAACAGCACAACGCGATGCGCACGTAGTGAGAAGTAACAGAATATGAAGAACTTCTACTATAGAACAAAAAAAAAAAACACATAAAAGGCTACATACTGATGTGGAGAATTGTGGGTGTGAGTATACCAAATAGTGTGAAGCACTGATAGGTGCGAGATTTAGTGCGCACGACCGGATCGTGAGCACAGCAATCAGTGAAAAGGAAAATTATGCGCACGTGCAAAGGGCTCACGCCTTGAAAATCTTAATCACGTCCATGATTGAGGCACGGCACAGCGGACAGAGGCCAGAAGAGCGGTACGTCTGCATTGCGCAATCGTAACACATGCAAGAATGTCCACACTTGTAGAGTGCACTGTTCACTCTGGCCGACATACAAACCTAAAAACATAAATTATTAACGTCAGTTGCCCCTAAATTTCTCTTATTTATTGCCCATATAGCCAAATTGCGGCGGTTTTGTACTGAATGTCCGATACAACTTCACACTTCCAGTTTCCAGTTAGTTGAAGGTCGATCCCAACAATGACCGACACATCTACGAAAATCCACCTTGATGGACAGAACAGTTAACCTCAGGTAGAAGATGGGCTCTGAGTAGCAACACACTGCCTGCATATAGCTTCTAAATACCTCGCAGATTAAGCGGTTGGTGATGCCTGGAGTGACATATCCCCTTCGGGTACGTATTCCATATGTAAGGTTCCCACTAGTTAGGAGCATAGTTAACACACTCGAAAACTGGCCTCTATTATTCGAATATCGAATATTTGGGCATCTCAAAACCATTTAAACGAATGAATAATATTCAAATTGGAAGTTTTGGAAATATTCGAATCATCGAGTAAATGTTCCAGGCCCTCACCGTGCATTCGTCCGTATCATCGCCTTGTGGTCCTTCCTCCCTATCGCTCGACTCCCGTCCCACACTCAATTGAGCGCTTTTCGCTCGCGTTGCAGAGGAAGCGGACAAACTCTGAAGATTCGGCAAAGATGAACGTGAGGATGATGGAAGGTCCTGACTGGCCCCCGATGGTCGCCCAAGTAAAGAATCCTGCAAAAGGAGATTTGTTAGACCAATAGGAGATCCAGGTAATTTAGAAAATCATATACAAAAAATTACGCAACAGAAGCATAGAAACCATACCAAGGCAGTGCTAGCAATGTGTAACGACGTAGAAGTTCCACCAGTGCTCAAGCTGCTACCCGTCGCAGTTGGAGTGGGTGGAGGAGGACGTGAAGGAGGCGCAGGTAGCGGTCCAAGCAAAGGAGTCTATAATCCCGTGCAACTTGGAATGATTTTTTTCATAATTTCATGTCTAAAGATAACAAACCGGTCTAGGTGCAAGGGGTGGAGGACGGGGTATAGGAGCTACAGGTGGAGCATCTGTGAGGAGGTCGTCTACAGTACGGCGCAGTACAGCCTCATCTATGCCTCTTCGTGGTGGAGGAACAGGACGAGTACGTGAGCTTGCTGTAACTATAAAATGAGCCAATCGAAAGGGATAGAAAGACCAAATTTGGATCAAAAATTGCATTGTAACGGATCCTTACCATTATTTTCGTCAAAGTCGTCATCTAAGAGATTCGGAAGTGGTACTCCTGCTGTTCCGTTTGCCTCATCACGCACTAAAAACAAACAGATTTGAACAGATGCCCAGTTCATTTCGAAAAAAAAACCCAGCAAACTCTCACGGAGAACGCGCAAAATATTTGAAGAAAATTCATAAGGCTGAGATGGTCGTGATGAAGGCAAAGCAGGAGATTCTCTGGAACGAAAATCATATCCACTTAACAACAAAAACGTGGTCAAGCCTTGATGAATCCGAACTACCTTCTAATCATCGTGGGTAACGGTGGAAGAGCAACCCGTGTCGGTGCTGATGTCGAAGAAGACGTGGTTCTGGGCAGTGGCGAGTGAGATCGAGAAACCGGCATTGTTCCTAGGAAGGACAGCAACAGTACTCACATGACGTACTGGATAAACCATCAGGAAAAGACCGTACCACGCAATTTGATAGCTTGAGTCGATCCATAGAGGTCGAAATACATGTAAAGCGGAAGCGAATTGTCAACATGAAGAACCGTACGAGCAACACCTTGATCCTTTTCGAATTTTACTTCACCTTAAAGTGCGCTCACAATGATATCTGGCATTTCTCAATGTTTTCGCAAGAAGTTGCTGTTTCCAGCAATTTTCTGGATTGGAGCAATAAAAGTAGTACTTTGTCCCAAGGCAGGCGCTGACTTTTATACCACTGGAATCGCTAGGAACAAATCTAATGCAGTAACATACATGAGCATTTATGAACGTAAAACCCAACTGAGCCCACTTTATTTTGTGGCACTGTGCCAATCCCTAAGCGAGGCATATGTGTCAGATGTCTCGCTCTCCCACTGACGCCCCACCCTAGTTCTCCACTAAATGAGGGACCCAATTTCTATTATAGTTTCTAGCATTTCTACTAGATAGCAATGTACCCCATCACGATCGTGGTCTCCTAACAATTCCAATTTGATAAGTCTTAAAAACAAAACAAGGTACGACACTGCTCTCACGTCATCAGTTCCACGTGGTTCTGAAGCCTTCACCGCACAGGGCAAACGAGGTACATCATTTCGTCCGCTTCATTTCAGATCCTGCACTTTCCTCTCTTACGTTTTGCACTTCTACTTGCTTGCTTTCTGCTGTCTTGCACTGTTCCCTTCATATAGATGACAGACAAGTAACGGATAGTTTTCAATTTTGCAGGACTTGGGAGAGTAACTCTAGAAATTACAAGAGAAAGACTTACCCGCATCCGTTATCCAAAAACTAAGCACTGTATTCACACGAGGTTGCAGAGCGATATCCTTTATTCCGACCCAGTATTGCGGCATCTCAATCAAATCCGACGAGTCATCTGGAAGATCCGTGGAGCGAAGCGTTGAAGGATCACAGCATGTGACTCCAAACGCTAGACCGCCTTTGTACAGTTGTTGTACACTCACCACCTGGAGGTTGTAGGAACATTGAGTCTTGTATAGAATTATCGATAAGTCTGAACATAACAACACTGCTAACCTCGATGACCACCTTCTCGTTGTTACGGATCGGCCGTTCCGAGAAAACGTAGCCCTGTGTATACTCACTACTGCAACGACTTGCCATATTTCGCATAGTATTAAGGGAAACATGTCGACCCGTCATTTGATGGAAGCGGAGGGTTTCGAAGTTCGACGAGGCTGAGCAGTAGAGTAAATAACCACCAGAAAATCGCTAACATCCACGGAAAACTCACTACTACTAGTGGCATTTTGCACTTGGGGAGCCGGTGCTGCCGGTGGTTCCGCTGGCGTCGGCTCGTGAGTAGGATTACTGGCGCTAGTGATACGGGGTGCAGCCGAAGATGAGCGAGGTACGCGGAAATCTGATGGGTCTGAAAGGCATAAACTAAGAAATCACTCATTTCTTCTCCACAGAACTCAAACTCTTCAGTTCAGCCTCTAGGGTGCTTCAAAAACGATTTCTACGCTTCCTGTGGATCCAGAATCCAACAAATAAAAACAGCGGATTCGTCACCCTTTACAACAAAGCACGCATCAAATCTCCATCTGAGCCATAAACTAGATTTGAAAGGCTAAAATTGTGAGGTCACTGCTGCAAAAACAGAAGCTTCCACCATTTGAATAATTGAGCTTTCCTTGCTGCAGAAGTGAATTTCATCTCTGCCATTCGACCACTTATTCAGCAGCCTAGCACAATTCTTTTACATTCTTTGAGTAAAGTTGTGGAACAACTAGGCGACCGGTTGGGGAAGTTAACATTGCGGAAGAGTGTCCGCATCGGAGTATAATACTTTAATGAAAATACTGGAAAGCCTTGATGTTACAGCTGGTCAACCAGCAGAAAGTATGTCATTATTGGCTAGCTGATTCCTGCACTTCCCAACCAATTTTCTGTGACCTTTATCCCTCACTAACTCACCATCTAACACTAATTTCGCCTTTGTACTGTCGTTCAGCACCTCATCTTCACACGGCTGATTCGTTAGTATACGATAACGCCAGTATTTGCTCATCTACTGCAACACTACACGAGCGTGATGAAGCGAAAAGTTGAACAAAAAGAGAAGTGGGCGAAGATCATGTTCGAGGGAGCAACGAAAAAGCGAAGTCGGACGACAAATGAGCTGAAAAGTGACAACGACATGACGACGTGAGGGAGGAGTGAGTCGAAATGAGGACGAGGACGCAGGGAGGGGAGGGGAGCAAAGGATGCGTGATGATCGCTATAATGTTTTCACTATATCATAGGGCCTTATCAGATGCGAAAATCTTTACATTATCAACCGCATCGGGATCAAGACATCAAGACATCACATGAGGAGGAACAGAGGAGGAGCGAGCGAAAGAAGACACTACAGCACTGTAGTGTTTCACCACAAGAACTCAATCAATGAAATGTTTATAGTCAACGTCATTAAACTTTGAGTCTTCGCTGAATAGAATAAGCCAAACGCGTTCTTAAATTTCAATAAGTGAAACCGACATTTTCGATGCATCTGGAATTCATCCACTCAATCATATTTTTGCTATGGAATGGAGAAATTAAAACAAAAGCTGATGAAAGTAAAATGGAGAGAATTTACTCCCAGCCGAATTAACTATGAGTAACGTGGAAGGAGAAGCACGGAAAAACCCTTCTGAGGAGCTGGATGCTCTATCACGACTTCCGCAGATCCACAAAATCTAATTTTCACAATTGAAACCACAGTAAACTATTGCTCTACCTTTGGAATGACAGCCTTTTCGCAGCGAATGCGCATAGTCTTCACGTTTTAGCATCAAATATCTTGTCAAAAAGCTTCCCAGTTCTTCAGAAACTTAAACATGAGTGACACTAAAAGCAGTGTTTACCGCCACCTGCTACTAATACCAAACCTGGATTAAACTTTTGCAATGAACTATTCTTCACATCAATTTAAGTAGTCAACAGCAAAAAAAAAACCTCAAACCAACGAATGTGTTGTCGCGTCAACATAAGGAGCAACAAAAATAGCACGCAATCCAGTAGCACACATCTGAGCAAATCTGCTCCCCTTTTCTGCACGCTTTTGGTTGATGAACGACTTTTAAAATCATTACCACATCAAAAACCCTTTGAAATATTGAATGGAAGTCAGTAAAGGTCTATATGGATAGGTGTTTATAGTAAGATATCAATTCGTACTTTAACATCTAAACAGCGCAGTAGAAGCTACCAAATAAATGCAACGACGGCAAATATGCATGCATCGAACGCGTATGACGAGACGAATGTCGGCAATTCGTATCAAAGGGCACGTTCCAGGGATTAGAAGATATGCTTCTCGGCCAGCAATAACTAATATTAAAGCATTTGAAGCGGTGCTTCCTTACGATCACCCTCGAACTTTCACCCAATGCACATAAACAGTATTACCCCATTAGAGTCGTGTAAGGAATGGAAACAAGAGTAACCATTCCAGTAACAGGTTTCGGATAATGATGACATCCTAAAGGTTCAGAGCTCCACCACATTTGCAAAACACAAAGAAGTTTCGAGCTGCAGAGGTTCGAAAAATGGTTTCGCTTGGCCTGAAGTCACAAAGTACGCGTTCGCTCATGCCAAAAGGGACGCCGACATGAATTTCTCAGTGGCGAATCCGGGTCCCGTTGACTCTCTTTGCAAGAAAAGTGCAAAAAACCTTCGGCTTTCGTGAGAACATCTGACGCAGGCACCAGTGCAGATGACATGACCACTTTCACGGGAAATAAAATTCGTAAACGCAAAAACAAAACGGAAACGAGCACAAGGACTATTTCTACCCATAAAACCACATCTAATTCAGCCGTTCAATTTTGTGCATAATTACTACTTGCTCCGCGCCTCTATTAAGAGCATATTTTCAGAATGTCGTTGATGTTAAAATTTGCAGATAAATCAAATTGCGTGCGACATTTGTCATATGACTTTTGGCGTTGTCATTAGTGAAAAACAGATTAATATTGAAGTATAGAATAGGCAATCTTGATGTCAACCACTTTAGGGTCTTCTACCCCTTCCTTCCACATTGTTCGGTGATAGACATATAGAAAATGATTATATAAGCTTGCGTCTCAAGGTAACACAGTGTTGCTAGTGAAAAGTAAACTCGATTTTGGGATAATGAGGCTGAACCCAACGAATTCAGATAGACAACAGCCCATTGACATGGTTGCAGAGCGTCAAAGAAGTTTGATGCCTCAGTGATGAATGTTAAAGCATTAAGTCTACGAAATCATAACGCAACGTAACATGCAGAGATTGTCTGACTCAGTCGCATAACGAAACGCAAAGGAAGCAACAATAAAAGTGATGATGGTGAGGGAGGAAAGAGACACTACCAGAGACAATATTCAGTGATGAATGGAAACCGGCTCAAACCCACGGGTGCCCGTGGTGTCAAGCACGACAGATGTTCGTGCGCTGTTAGCGGAGAGTAATGGTGGCACTAGTGCCGAGGTGTTCGGATCCGGCGCCGCCGCTGCTTGTTCCTACCACACAGCGACACGCATGTCTCAATCGCGCATCAATTAAAGCTACACGAAAAAACGCGCTTTACAACCGAAAATTCTTGAAATAACGATGCACAATGCGTAGCAACGCTGGCTCGCACTGCGGATATGCGAAACGAATAACGAATTCAGAACGATTCTGACTCATCTTTCTCGCTCGGCCGAGAACACGTCCGCTTTACACCACCATCACACACTCTCACGTCTGAAAATGTCGGAAGTATTGTGAGATGCGCTGAAAGAACACCTGCACGTACATCTTCACGTCCTACTGTTTCTGCTTCAGTGCGTCCCGCAAAATTCCAGGAGCACAATGCATTGCAGGGCCTAGCGCGCAGACCATGCAGGTGCTAACCGCGGGCAAAGAAAAAACAAGCCGACAATGCTTCCAAGGGCGATGAGTGGAGGCTAGCAGCTGTAAGTCAATACAGAAGAGCGGCGCGAGGGAGGAAAACGTAGCAGCGAGCAGCTCGAGACAAACGGACGAGTTCACGGCCCCGATGAATCGCCATTATGTAGCCTCTTCACAGTGCCAAACGATCCTCACAGCGCAAACTCTCTCACCTCCTCTTCCAAACGCTAGTTATAGTTACTTATTCATTGGGGTTGAGTCAGGAAAAATAAGTGTTTGGAACTTAAGTGGCGCCTTACGCCAGATAAGAACTAAAAGTAATTTTAGTGGCGGCCACAACGTGAATTCGATACATGAGAATCTCGAAAAGTGACTAACTCAAATGTCGACTAGTTGAAAAATGGAACAATTTTTTCAGCACATACCAACTTGAATGCTGGTGTTTCTATATGGAAACTTGTTACACTAAATTCCGAGAGGAAACGAGGGAATAATTGGGCCATGTAGCGAATACTACCATATTCATGGATGAGGGTACATTACTTCAAAATAAGATGAAAGCTAATTTTGTACAAAGCGAAGATGTTTTCCCTCCTGGATAGTCCTCATGATAATGAACGTACGATGTTCGAGAGCAAACTACTCATTGCCGGAAATGCTTCATTTTCCCAATTTTTTCAGAAAAACACCAAGACGACATACTAAAGCCAAGGCGTGCGAAAATAAGCGAAAATGTTCAACTGCTCAAATAGAACAGGCTTCAATCACGATGGTCACGAAACCTGTAGATGATGTGATATTCGCAAGAACAAAAATAGGACCAATCTTCGTTAGTTTTTGCTAGTTTTTTGCAGAGGAACTCCCATCTAAAGAATGGAAAAAAACCAGCAGAAACTAAAGAATTGTTTTAGAATAAAAGAAGTTCTTTTTCAGGACAAAGCGCGGACTAATGCAGCAGAACCTGAGTGCACAAAGACTGTAGCACTGGAATTCAACAGTTATACTTCCTAATGACAACACCGCGTGCTTCAGCTTTTTTTTTTTTGCATTCTCGGCGGTTTTGAGGCATATGAGGTGTTTGACTAGCGAAATTTCTCATTCTATCCACAATTCTGTTCAAAATGGGTGCGCTTTCCTTGAAAACGATCTGTGTAAGGGGATGTCTTGGTATCGGGCCTTCCTCAAAATTAGCCAAAACCTGCAGGAAAATTTTCCAAAGTGGTGGATGGTGAAGAAATGACTCCACTGTCAAACAATTGTTCCCGACTTCGATACACGAAAGTTGACTCTGCGGTCTCAGGCAGTGATTCGAACTGCATAAGAAACAAAGAAGTGAGCTATTGATACTTCTGCACTACACACACAACAAATCTTGGAACTTTTTGGAGCCAACAACGTGCACTCTACGACGAACAAACACTTGAAAGCTTTATAACAAACTGAAGTGCTCAGTCTCTTGACTAATTACTGCTAAGTTTTTCAGATGAAAACATCCTCAACATTTTCAAGAAGAGTACCGCTCTCAAAACACAAGCTATAGATTTGCACTACCAACTCGTACTTAAAGGCTTAAAAACAATCTATTCAGTGGTATGTAGTTCTTCATATTACTTGCAGCTACGATTCGCAATAACAACAGCAAATCACATCAGTTAGTTCAGGTAACACAAGAGAACGTTATTGCGAAGGACTTTGGACTCTAGGATTTGAAACTGACCTTCAATGTGGAAGTACTAGTTAAACTTCGCACCAGCAGCTGCTGCTTAGAGCTAATTGTTCAAATCTCTAACTCGAGGAGGTTATCAACCAAACTGCATTACCTTCTTTCACAGTTCAAATATGAATAATTGACGGTTGAATCTTTTAAATTCATGAGCCATCCCCTGCAAGTAATCCAAAGAATTTTGATTGAGTCACTATACTCGTCAACATATACGAATATATTAATGCGGAATATGTAGCTCTTCGCATCAATTCAAAGCAACGCTGATGTTCCTGGATACTACGCGGACGTCATATTAACCGACCAGCAGCACTTTTTTCTTTTCTTATTTTCCTTCTAATTTTTGGAGAAAAGGAACAGTGGCCGAAATCACTTTAGTCTCCACATATCCTATAGAATATTTCCATTTGCAATAGTCAAGAAAATAATAAGTGGTTCTTTTTCTTTACAGTGGATTATACGCATGCAAACTTGCATGACTTGAACTAGTGGCTCGTTAAAAAGGTGTCCCAAAACAAAGCAACAATGCAGCAAAGAAGGGGTACATTATAAAAAAAAACACGAGATGAAGGAAAACAACCAAGGTTAATGGCCAGAAAAGAAATGACGTCTTCTGAAATATGAGTACAGTGTAGAAATGACGATGGTGCAGCAGAAATCTGATCCTAACTTTAGATATGTGGCGGCTGTGTTTGGCAAAACAAGTGTGGGTTGTGGTCCTACACCGCATGAAAAGGTTATATTCTTTTCTTAGGCGGAAAACACGAGAAAGGTCTAAATATTGAGCGGCTGAAACTGGTTCAGATTCTGCAGAAGCGAGCAGCTATGTCTGCAAATGGCACCGGCACGAAGTCATTAGATGGGGAACAATGAAACCAATGAAATAGATGGGTGAACTTCTCGCATGCACAAAACAAAGTTGCCAATTCCCGCAAAGAAACTGTGACTGCAGAAAAATTTGCTGTAGTTGTAAAATGATTCACCAGATCGCTAAATAACTCACTCGCGCCACCTTCAAGTGACAAGCACTGCCCCACTTCAGGCATACTGAATCAATCAGGAAGTTGGTGGTACTAAGAACATCTCATGAGAAGGGCATAAGTGAGCAGAAATTTTCAAGTTCAGCTTCGTTTGAGTAGCTTAACTATCCTATGGTAGTCATACTTTTCAACTCCCGTTCTAGAATACAATTTCTAAACATCTACAGCTTATCTTTAAAAAATCCTTGCCTCACGCTGCACCGCTCGGCAGGTACGCCACGTCGCACCACGTGTGATAATGCACAGGTGACGTGGTGCGGATCAGGATCAGCAGTCGGGCGGTGCTGCGTGAGGCAAGAATGCGAGTGACTGTATTTCAAGAATCAAAGCCTTCCAACTTGATGTAGTTGCAGAACCTCTTGAGTAACTCGACGCCTAATCGTAGCCTCCCCTATGTTGGTCTTGAACCAAGCCCATAGCAGCAAAGCCCTTTTCAACCGCGGCCAACAAGCCAGATTCTTGAAATAAACAGAAACCTATCTTGATACATGTACAAAGAGTCAAACAGGAGAAACTATGACTTCTGATGCATTCATGGACTCAGCATGGGTGGAAGCGCACTCCAACCTGTCATATTTCACTTAGTAACAAGCGCGCTCCACTGCAACTCGGTTAGTGATCCCTCCACAATGATTCGTAATAATCTGAATCGACTAAGTAGTTTCTAGCAAGTTTAATGGCACTCAAGGCGAACAGCGGTGCGGCTGCGACTGATTCTCAACACGCGCCGCGGCCGCCTGTGCTGCCCGCGGTGGTGTACATACTGCAGCTTCGCTTGAAACAAGATAACAGTATTTCGGCAGGAGTAAACAACACTGGAAAATTCAAAGGAAATAGCAACATTGAGGAATGTTATTTCCGCTAAAGCGGGAGCGACAAAGTAATCGCATAAGTTTTTCTGATAGAAAGAAAATTAAGCAACGAAGCAAACTTTGTATGCGTAATGGTGTACACTTCGCCTTATGCAACTAGATTGCAACTTAAAGAGGCTCTCTGTTTGCATGGTCAACAGGAACAGGAAAGTTGAAAAATCCTGCAGCTGCAATTCAAGGCATTCTAAAGTTCAGAACAATCCTCAACATTAGGCAGCATGTACCTCAAATTTCATTCGCGGTAGTACTTTGTTCAGTACATCATTCTCATAAACACTCAGCTGCTAAACGTATGTCATGCTCATGTACTTTCATACTGCATCTTAAACTCAAAGTGCAGCAAGGAATACTTCCTCGCGGCAATAACTCACCTACGAACTCGACCGCTACGCTGTTTCCATAAATATCGACGATTATCCATATTGGAAGTGATACGTTAATTCCAACCAAAAATACACCCTGGAATTTCGAAAAGATTAGAATTATTGCTCGAAGAGGCAGAGCATTAGCAACAGACCTTGTGGACTCCGTTTACGCCATAGTAAAGATCACCAGTATGCGTGATAGAAAAATGTAAGATATTGCCTTCTACAGAGTATCGTTCGGGTAGGGCTTTCGCCCAAAATCCTTCTTTTGAGGTCAGGTCGGGGCACGCGAACCTAAAACAGTCATATCAAAACATAGATATGCAAATCTAATGTTAAAATAAGATTAAAAAGGTCGGAAAGGTCCCATACCGAAAGTATTCAAAGCAGCGGATCACTTAGGATCTAATTTACCAAGCTCTAAAGCGATCTTCCAGACAGATAAAATAACTTCATGTCAAGAATCGCAAAATGTTAATTGTTATTCAGTTATTTGTTATGTTAACATTACTAGAAAGTCCAAGAAATGATAAAGGAACTGGAATATCGTGCCATCAACACCCTCATAAATATAAACGCCACTGCACCTAGTACTCCTCCCAACGAAATGAGAAAAAAATAAAACTTCTACAAGAAACACAAATTTCCCACAATTCATTCTCATAGAGAAATCTTCACCAATTTCCTCCGCCTTGTTAGAAGGGAAAGAGAGAAAAAATCCCACACTTACTTGGGCACTTGAATATTCCTATAGGTTTCTGGATCCACGTTCGTTACTCCAAACCGAAGAACTCCAGACCAACTAGTGGACACCTCAGTCAGCCGAATACACACATTTTCGTTAACAGAAACGGGCCTAAATGCATTGTTCACCAACGAGAACATACGGAGTTCAATGTTATGTTCCCACCTATTCGAAAATGCAAGCCCCTTGCAGAAGCTTTCTTTTCGTCTCGCCACTCGACCACCTAAAAGCCACGTAATTTCGTTGAGCACCTGACAATGATGCAATCGAAACACATGAATCACTGACCTTTCTGTAAAATTACGTTTTGCCCGTGGACCGAATGAAATCCCAGCTGTGGAAGTCTTGTGTCGACGGTTCCTGAGTACGAATCCATCAAAAGAATGAAACGTGAAGATGAACAAGGGAAGACGAAAGTTCTGAGTCACCAAGACAAACCTTGATTCACTGTGATTCCATCCAGATCCGAAAACGAATCCACCATGTCTGGAAGTAGAAATTTCAAAAAACTGCGCCGAATTAGGCCTTCTAAATCCGCCAGCTTATTGCTGGTCGATCTCGGACGGCTCAACTGCTGGCGCAAGCAATCGATCTTGTCATGACGTCAGCGTCAGGAAGCGCTCAGAGCAGAGATTTGCTTCGGGTAAAAAACCCAAGAAAAGCTGTCGAGTCGATGATTAATCCCATCATATGATAGTCTCTATTGTTCAGATCTTACAATAATAGCTATGGAAGCAGTAAAAACCTATAGGGCTTCGTAAGAATGAGGTAAGGATGCGCCTCCATTTAAAACCAGTAATGCGGTACTGATAAAAGACAATACTTGATTTTCCCTCTTTTTCTATTTCTGAACGGAAATTTTGACCATCAGAAAATTTCCAGGAATATTATGAAGATGAGCAGCAAAGGGAAACATGAAAAGAGTTACTAGATGTCTCACGGAATTAGTAGCTACTCAAACATTTGAATTAACTTCGGGATTTTTCTCACCTTGAGACATTTTTGGAAACTAAAAAGAACTAAAAAAAATCGGCAAAGGAAACGAAACGACCCAACGATGAGATCCTGGGCGGCAGAAAGGAGCCCTTGCGTTGAATCACCTTGGTTCCCAACGCAAACACATCCCCTTTATGATTTAAAAACAGCTGCGTACACAAACGTTTAAATTAAGATCGTCAGAGACCTCAAATTACCTCACCCATCAGCAGGTTCAACATGTAACGATTACGCAAATTGGACGAAAAGGTTATGTCAACTCCAGGGAGCGCAAGCGAACATTTGAGCATTGATTACTAGCGAACTGGTTAGTAATCTCTGGAAAACCCTCAGAAAACCCCACGAATGGTACCCCAGAAAACATGTAGAATGTTTGCAAACTAGCACTAGATTACACCAGGGCGAATGGGCAAAAGAACCATATGACGACGTGCACTACTTGGCGTAGGCACAAGGAAGATTACCGATTCCACAGGAGAACTCAGGGTTACTTTTGCAGAGACTGCGTTAACAAAAAGGGAAATTTCTTGGAATTATGCGGTTACAGAATGATCACATCAGAAAAAAACTATCATGACTTGCTCGGAATATAACACATCAACAATAAAAACTCTTTAACGTTACAAACACATCATTTGCTGGAGAAAGAAGTGGGTAAGCAGAAGTATAGAAAATATGAAGAATATGAATAGGTGGGTAAGCCCCTTCAATATTGAAGAACACGAGGTTTACCTCGATTCATTCACGACTCGTCACTCGATCGCTACCCATAGAGTAACGAGACTAGAAGACAGTGAGTGTTTGTATTCCTACAGACACTTGAACGCCTTACTTCTTTCTGAACATGTTCCCCCAGAGATTACCCCAATAACTGTTGGTGAGGAGATAATTGGCACTTGAAGGTGATGAGTTTCCACAAATCTGCGGAACTACAACCAGTGAATGAGACGAGTCAGGAAGCTTGCGGTGAGCTGCCACATGTCCATAGTGGGTACGAAACTCACCTCTCATTCTTTGCCTGAATCGCTCGACAATCTCATCTACTGACTCGCAACTCGAATATGAACTAGATGATCCAGATCGTCGTTCGTCATCGCTGTAGTACATTTCAGAGAGGGCTCGTTGGCGACGTCGTGGACGTAGGCTATACATGACTGCAGCTTGCGAATGAGTAATGAGCGGAGAGATGAGGTAGAAGCGCTATCCGAGCACTGCACAGCGGTGTCTGCACGATCTTCGAGCAATCTGTGTTATCGTGGTGCTGCTCCAGAGGTGTGATGCTTGGACTCAGACGGCTGCTGCTGTTTGGCTCAGCACAGACGAGGCCTCAAACGACACAAGTTTGACAGTTGCAGAGGGCACGAGTACGACGACACGCTCCGATCACAAGACTAGAATCAGATGAGCGCGGATTGTTGTGGTACAGTGTGACACCGTCTGAGTGCCGGTGTTCGAGCAAAACAATCGAGTGTGGGCTCGTTTCGAGTCGTCGGTGAACATATGTGGTGCCGGCGGTGAACGTAGCGCTCGTCACTTGACCCTTCGTCGCTCATTCGCCTCTCACATCACTCGCCTCGCTTAAAACAACAACTTCCCCGTTGAAAAACTGCTCGTTAGCTCGGTCTGGGACCCCATCCGCCACCGTTCATGAGGCGGTACGCAACTACAGTTCGCGAAGAGCAGAAGCAGTAAAGTTTTAAAACCAGGCCACAAGTCCAGATGTTACAGAATAGACGTTCCCCAGTAGACTAAGCCTATGAAAACAAAATAAAGAACCAACGAAAGCAGCCAAATCCCGACAAAAATCTTGACCACAGCGGCAAAGTACAACGAATACAGCATAGGAGAGTGCCTTCAAAGTTATCGATTGGAAGAGCCTCGTCCCATTCCGGCACTTTTAAGTAAACGACCAAACTTTGTGTAGACTGCGCATTCTAAGGACATCGCATTCAATGCGTAAGCGCCCTTAAAAACGCATTATTCAACCCCTCGCTCAAATAAACGGAGGAACGCTCATGCAGAAGAAGAAGAGAGAAATTCGGAGCGCAGAAGCTCCAGGTTTTCAGGTTCGAAATACAGAACATTTGAACGGGGTCGCACAAAATGGCCTTATCGGTCAGTAAACAGGACTTCACGTCCTCTGTCTCTGTTTGCGCTCGCATCACAAACAATGGCGATCTGGAATTTTGCAAAGCCCGTTTCTCTACACCTCCTGAAAACTAGCTATATGTGGAGACCGCTCCTTTGTTAGAAGGGTCTAGTTCTACATCGGTCTCTGAATAGCAGCACTATACGCCAAATGATTAGAACGATGATGGCAAATTTCGCGGATAACCCAGACTTCAGCTTTACGGGATGCAAGTGAGTGTGGATACATAGACATACTTCATAAATAGGTAGTTATTAAATGATAGCATTGCAGCCATGCCTCCAAAAAAAAAGTAGCGAGATTTTCCACGGACGAATTTCATCAGCTGAAAAATGCATCCGCAAGCTTAGTCGAACTAGAGCTTTAATGGCTGCAAATTAGCCTGGCACGATTTGCGCCATGAGGCTGAAAAAGGGAGTTTCACGTACCAATACGTGTAAAAAGTATATGCAATGTAGCATCACAACTACTTTCTACAGTTCGCAAACTATATCACATCATCAAAATCAATAGTCAGTCAACAATTCCGGCATAGTGAGCATAGAGAAAGTGTCAGTTTCGAAACACAACGGAAGATTCTGTGAATGACAAAAAAAAAACGCTAGAGCTTTCGCAACAGAAGATCGTTTGCACTCGGGAGAACAGAGGCTTAGTTCTTCACGAGACCTTGGAAACATGTTACAAGTGCGGGGCATAATGGTGTGCCTAATTTGAACAGCACAGTTGCTAAAGTGTATTCCCCAATATGGGAACAACGATACGGAGAAAATAAAGCATAGTATAGAATAAAACTAATTTTACTGTCCAAACATCACCACTATTTTTCATAATTCATGGTGGAATGTACGCCCAGGTGGACGTTTTACGCACACTTCAAACACACTTTTCACCACCGCCCTCCGAAGTCGTCCCGTTCCATTTCTTCCATGTCATTTTTAAACTCGTTCCCATGCAAACATGACGATAGTTGTCATTCTGTTGTCATTCTCCATGGAAACGTAGTCAGAGGACAGGGATTTTAAGGTCAGGTAAGGTGTGTTCGAAAAGCGTGTGGTAGCAGACCGGGGAGGACAGGGATTCGCGATGAATTTAATTCTTCAATCCACGATAGAATGTCGTTTCTAATTCGAGGTAACGTTTTCTTCACTGAATATTTCAAATTTGCGAAACTTGTTTGTATCAATGGTAACAGAATAGTCCTGTCGTCTTAGAAATTGATCAGCACCCGTTAATAAAGCGGACAACCAGCAAAAGGTCAAAATCCAGGATAAGTTTCTTTTCGGTGACTTTCCGGATACGAATTTTCATGTGCTAATAGTGATTAGCTAGATACATAGTAGAGCCGCATAAACAAATCAGAACTTGGAAAGCAAATCGGAAACGTTTGTTTAAAATGGAGTATTGGAAAAGCAGTGAATTTTATCCTGACATTTCCCGAACTATGCTAGTTTCAGATGACGATGTGGCTCTACTCTCTCCTACTAATATTTTAAAATCTCAAGCAAAAACATGCAAAATAACAATATGAAAGGGAGTGAGTCCATGTAAAACAGTTCATCACGCTCCCATAGCCCCTCACCTCTTGAGAAGCGAAAATTCTCAATTTCTCGCTGCCTGATACTGAGGATAGATGATCTGGGTCAACCAGAGGGTTGCTGAATCACAGGAGTGGTTGTGTCGTCATGTATTTACAATGCCTCTATGCCTATCATACATCTTACCCCAACATAAATTAGGATCAGCAAAATAAAAAAAAAGAACCGGTACCTACCATTTAGTATGACGACTCATGCCCATCCCTGCTGATCCTCAGATCCTAGGGGCAATGGAAATATCTTGCAACGGTTGTGGCACGGTTGAGGGGCCCCAGAAAATGAAAAACGGCCTCGGAAAGCACGCGGCGCGACCGCGCTGCTCACGATAGGATCACCGTCGCAAGGGCAAATCCGGATTTTTATAGTTGCTCATCACATTTGACGTTAGCTAATAAGAAAGCAACTAATATCAACAAATCCCCATTGTTCGTTGTCCTCCCCGAGCGGCGCGATCACGCTGCGTGCTTTTCAGGGCCGCGGAAAGGCCACCGCCATTGATTTTGAAGGGGGAACTACTGGGTATAGCATACCGTTTTGTCTCTGTTTTCGTCCAGGGCCTGAACGGACGAGTTTTTTTCACCGAAGGCTGAATAGGCCCCAGTTTTAATGCAACGAAATTCCTTTATAAAGTGTGACACCTTGTGCTTCCTTTCGTAGGACCACAACATACCCCAAGGAGAAAGACCACCGAAATCTCACATACTAGTTAACCGCAATCCTGGCCTGAATTTGAAGCTTGAATAGGAATAATGATATAAGTACGGATAAAAATTGTTTTTTTTTTTGCGCTTGCAGTATCATTTCGGATGTGGAGGAACTAGCAATATGCGAGCCTTTCCAGTGCTGTTTATGCAGCCACAACAAATTAAATTAGGAAACCAGACCACTCGAAGGCAGTGAAAGCATTTGAGAAAATGCAAAAGGAAGGAAAACCCACAATGAAGCTAAAGCTAGGAATGAATGAAAAAGCAGCCACCTCGTCCGCGAGCAGCGCGAAGCCACAAAAAGAGAGCAGCGCTCGTGTGATAACGTGGGATGAGTCAGAAATGGTCCCACACGAAACGAAGAGCAAATTGTAGCTGCGTCAGTTCCGACTGGCGTATATACCAGATTTACTGGTCTCCTCCCGCATTGATTGCTTTGAAATTCACTAACCCACTCACTCACTCTGCCACACCGATGCTTCGAAATTCACTCACTCACTCTGCCCTAGTGACTATGCCGACGAGCAACGGGCAATTTGCATATGTTAATGAAGTTCCCCGTTTCGCTCCGGTGGTCGCAACAATCCCGCCGGCACCAGCTGCAATAGAGGAACGACGAAAAACGAACGCAAACAATACTGTGATGACAGCGATTGCTAAAATAGGAGGATGAAATGAAGGTGGTCGTGCGGCGACGTGACAGCGTCGACAGTGGTGGCCTGCGAATCCCGCCATGAGGACAAAAATCGATGTTGACCATCGATCAGAAATCACAAATTGACCTACCTCATTTCTATTTCAAAGGAAAAGTTTAAAATGTGAAATTTTTCCGCGGAAAAAATGCGGGAAAAACAGCCAAGGATGACGACAACTTCACTTACTATAACAGTACTGAAAAAAAACAGCTGCCAACCCGGAGGCAGCACTTAAGATCTTTCCCTTAATTAGGAATTAGTGAAATCAAGAAACAAAAGAAAATTCAGAAAGGAAATGTAGTTTTGAGTGATTTATCTTCGAAAATTATTATGATTAAGAGAAACACTCTTTAAAAAGCACGAAGACATTCCCGTGGGTTCAATAAAGTTGATCCAGGCGTTTCCTCAAGAGAAAATCGTTTATACATAACATTTCGTAAAATGATGTATATTTTCGTCGATTACCGAGACCTTCTAGTGCCGGCAGTAACTACCCTACCCATTGTGGCACATGCCACGGGTAACTAAAAGCCCGCACCCCTGCCAACCCCAAGAGATCGGTTATCAACACGGCCCAAAAGGGAAAGCAAACCAAAACCATCAATGACAAAAGTATGATTATTTCATAATGTGAAAGGTTTTCTCATGCAAATCTAAAATGAAACCTTGGAAGGAAACGGATATACAAAGTAAGAAGTCAGTCAAACCTACAGCAGGTAACTAATGAACAAAAAAAAAAACATCTAGACTAGCATCATGACACCTGGAGCAAGAAAATGCGCATTGTAATGAAATCCTGAAGGATATGTATAAGGAAGGCAGCAGCGCTCACTCAATCGTAACAACAGACTGAATAAAAATTGAGTCAAATATAAGAATTCAGTTTCCTTAAGTTCCCAATGGACTTTAGATGAAAACAACTCACCCCGTTAGACTTAACCAATATATTGTAGGCCAAAAGACTTTTGAAATTACAAATGTGATCAAAAACTTCTCAACTTACAACGATAGGTTTAAAACATTAACCATAATTAACCATTAATGGTGATAAAATAACTAGAAAGTGAAACATACTCGGTCAAATTTCACTCAATACCCCACAGATTTGTAAGCTTTGCATGTGAGAGTAACTTCTGAACGACCAAAAAATAGAATACTTCCATAATTTTGCTACTAGAAATTTTCTGTTTCGCGCTATTAAAGAGAAAGTGGTGCAAGCATGGAAACATACGGATTTACCGACGAATAATGAGTATAAACTGGGGAAAAATCAATGATGGTCCGATACTGTTCAAAACCCAGAAGCACCAGATTTCAAGAAAACCCCGCTGCTCAATGCAGACAGAAGATATGCCAGCTTAGCCACAATGCTGGGACCAACGATCAACCTTTCAAAATCGTAATCTCCACTACGTTCTTCACTTTAAGACCTAGTACAGAGACCGCTGAGATTTTGCACATCCTTTCCTCATTCCTACACGACAAACGTTATTCGCTTTTTATTTTTGGCGCACTCACAAAGACGCCAACGACTCCGTGCAAGTGGCTTATCGCCGGTCGGGTTATCGGCGCGAACACTCGAACGTACAGGAAAATGAAATCGAACTCACTGGTTGGAGTGCCGTGTCCATTGCCCATCGCGTGCGTTCACAATCGTATTCGTGCCTAGTCTAAAATGAAAATCGATCAAATAGTGCTAATATACCATCTTTTGAAGTCGCAGATTGCGTGCACGTGCCAAAAGCGTGCACAACGAATCGTGCAAGAGGACAGTTTTTGCGAGTATAGATGCACGAGTGAACAAGGCGACAACATGAGCATCAACAGGGTACGGGATCAGATTCGGAATCGATAGCCGAAGCGGATCGATCGGTCAGGTCCAAATCGGTCAGCCGGTCGGCTGGCGGAACGCAAACACGCCAAGAGGCACAAAGGTTCTACAACGGAAGATCGACTCGGCCGTGAATCCAAGGACAACAAGGAGTGAAACCAGTACAACAAGCAGGAGTCAAATCTCGACCGTGAGTGATCACGCGATAACATACCGCACGTGCACATTAGTAACTATTTTCGAAAAACAGAAGGCAGCTAGTGAGACGCACGCAAAAAGCCCTGAATGACACCCCCAGTCGAGCTCAGACAAATTCGCGAGGATAGACGATTCTGGAAGCGATCAAAGCGGCACAGCTGGGACCTGCTAATCTTTGTGACGAAGAAAAATCGAATATGAAGCACACTCGCAGCTGCACCACCGCCGGTAGAACATAGAAAAAAATGAAAGAAGAAAGCCCTCACGGTGTGTAATACAATGGCGCCATGGTGGCCACAGCCTACTCATCAAACTGAATAATCGCAAACCACAAAAAATCGCTCGAAATAAGGACACCAGCGCACATCGAACAGCGTCATATGCGATAAAACAAGCGAAACCATGCGATTTGAAACGACAATCCGTACTGGTTGCGCTTTCCGGGTCAGAATCGCACTGAACTACACACAACAGCTGTTCAAAACGCAAGGCGAGCCAGCCCAATACGCTGAAGGTGCAGAGTGTAATGAGGACGAGCGTGAAAATCAGGCAATGCGTTGTGAGACCCCGGTAATTTTTGAGGTAACTCTCACAAATGAACGCTTACTGCGCATTCTTCTCAGGAAAAACACTCGCCTCACGCGAGAAATTACTGCCAAACACTAACGGATCCTAAGTACGAAGTGGGGTCAAACCTGGGGAAAATTTCGTTCTTTTTTCTGTTAATTATTTCATAGATAAACTGAAACATCACAGTAAAAACTATTTTTTCCGATATTTACAAATTGTGGGCGAAATACCACAACAAATACAGAGCAAATCACTTTTCCAAATAGACTTTTCCTTCCTTTCTTATCAGATAAGTACATCACCATACAAATGTACAACACATCCCGCTGACTAGAAACGAATAGAATATTGCAATCTACAAAACCCATGTAATGGAAATTTAAAGAAAGTACCAGTGAGCTCCGCAAGCGAGTAATAGGGTATGGAACAAAGAGTACTTCCCTCAAATACAATCAAAATTCCCCTCGTCATGTACTTCTATCCACATATGAACACCGGATACGAGCACAAGCATAAGAATCTTTTGATACAACACATAGAAATAGTGAGCCCAGCGACACGGAAGCGGGCTCGAGCTCAGCATCTGTCGACATCGACGATGGTGTGATTGCAGACGGGGCATACACCAGACGTCCGTAAAATAACGCAAGCGCAGTCATGACAGGCGTAGATGTGACGACACGGAGAGAATGCTGTGTCGACGTCCGAGCTTGAGCATACCTGTAAAGACTAACTGGTAAGGATTGTCATGAACACCGTGCATGGAGAATAAATCACTAAATAGTTGAAGAAATGATGGGCACTGTTCCAATGCAGGGGCCCGAAGTTTTCCAGAGATTTTTTTTTGCTGAGACTGCGTAGTTGGGTTATTCTAGGTAGTAAACACGGATATGGTATCCATTTAGTACTGGAGAGTGAAAGTAGACATTGAACAAAAATGACACCTCGCAGAATCCTCTTAGATTTTGCATAGAGGGGTTCCAGTCTGATCAAGAATAACCTACTGTCTGTTTCACCAATCTTGCCACTTGGCAGGATTCCAAGATGAGGTGATTCTCGCCAGTTGTTATTTGCCCGAAGGTTTTGGCACCTTTCCAGTGATAGTCAACTCCAAATGTCCGCAGACAAGAGTTGGGACCGCGGCGCGGGTCTCTCGCTGTCTGCTGCACGGATTCAGCGTGGCATGCAGGGCAGAGACGCGGAGGAAAACCGTGCCGCGGTCCCAACTCTTGTCTGCGGACATTTGGAGTTGACTATACTGATAGCGCTCAATTTCCACGATTTGACGTGAGACAAAATGTGCCTTGTGCAGCTGCACGTAAAACATAGGATTGTCCTAATTCTTGAAACAGCATTAAATTCTCATCGTAACCTCGATTTTACGCGGCTACTTAGCATTACTGTGGAAAACCGAGAGAAATTGCAGTGATCGGCAGGAAAATAGCAATGTCATGCGAAATGATGTTGATAATCGGGATCAGCTTCTGACGTCACCCCTTGGTGTAAAATTTAGGAGGATTCTGTAAGATACATTAATCTACAGCAGGCCCTACCTAACCCTACAAAATTGAGGTCGTGGCGCAGAATGATTACTATAGTTGTGTCTCGAATCCTGATTAACCCCACAATGGTAAGTTTTAGTTTTAAAAAATTCTCGAAAATTCTATGACTACAGATGTAGAATAGCGCCAAATGATGAGATGTTGTAATGAGTCATGTAGACATATTTTCACTACGAAGTAATTAGCAATTATTACATTACCAAGTAAGTGAGTGTAGAAAAAACAGTGTTCGTTTGAAAAGCTGAAATAACTCAACTTTGGGTTAAAAAATGCATCATTTTACACTTACGCCCAGCACAAAAGCGCTTTGTTGGTCCTTTTTTTTTTCATAGTACGATCAATAAAAGTATCCACTTCTCCACTATTTGCTTTGAACATTTTCATTTGAATAAATATTGAATGTTTGAAGCTGAAAATATATCGCAGTGCTAGTTCGTAGAGTTGTACAGTGGACTAATGTATCCTGAATAAACCCGTGCTATTTCCTTATGGGTACGTATCGGTGTACAATTTGGAATCAATTCTGTTCATTCCGATTCTAATTTGAAGTGAGCAGAACTTATTGTGTAATGTATACATCAAGTGGTGGAGAAGAAACGACGACGTACGATTGAATTTTGCAATATGTAATTCGTCGAATGATTTCCATTCGGAACAGAACAGCAGCTGGGTAAAAACCCATTTTCGACACATGCTCTATTTTTCCTCCTGACATCGTCAAAAAATGATGCTGCTCAGAACGCTTGCGCCTCGTACAGAAAATACGCCATAGCTAAGAAAACCGCTCAAAATTGACTCAAGCTATCCGGAGGTGATCCGGAAAAGATAGGGTGGGTGGAGCATGCCTGCAAAGGGGGGAGCTTGTGGTGGATGAGTTACCTCAATCATTTCCCAATCATATTCACTGTCCACAACGAGCATCGACCTTCCGCCTTTTGCAAAAGTTCCTAAGTTTTCAAACAAAATTTCCAAGTTTTGAAAAAAAAAGAACGCTGGAACTTAATCGACAATTTGTGAATATTTGAATATTCGCACAAGGNTTGTCCCAGGTAGCCTCTTCTTTGTAGGAAAGAGGACCCTGGGACGTGGTGGCTGATAACGGGGCCTTTGTTTTGTTCGCGCAACTCAAAGCAAAGATAATGAGGCAGAAACACCCTTTACAAGTATAACTCCACCTAGGGGAAAAAGAATACGGGTCGAAGGGAGGAGGGAAAGAAACGACTTGAAAAAAAAACAGGGCTGTCGACGATGCAGACAGAGAAGGAACGTCAGCGATTCCGAACAATATAAAAGGCCCCGTTATCAGCCACCACGTCCCAGGGTCCTCTTTCCTACAAAGAAGAGGCTACCTGGGACAAGCAGCTTTCTACGGGGCGAAAAACAAATAAAAGATACATTATAAACAAAAGAAACGACGCCTTAGGGCATGCGAGGGAAACGTGCAAAAAAGGGAGGCATGCGGACCCGTCCGATCAATATCGGTCGGAGACAGGCCCCAACAGTCCAAAGTACTTCAGTTAATAAAGGAAACCGGAGAAAAGCTAACTTACCTGAGCCAAAACCTGACAAAGGCGTACTCGAACAGCTGATTGGAGACACCGGACCGCTGTTACATGCGAGCCGCGCCGCGCACGCGCCGCAGTCCCTGCGCGCTCGAAAACTTTCTACCGATTGCGCGTAAGGACTGTAGTAGCTCAGCGATGCCGCCGAAAAAAGCACCTGCAAAGAAAGGAGGAGACAAAGATGATGCTCCAAAGAAGGAAACAAAAGGTGGGACCGCTGTGAAAGTCCGTCATATTCTATGTGAGAAACAAGTGAGCCAGCTTCGTTTTCGTTTTCCACTAAAACTTTTTTTTTCTCTAGTACAGTTATTTGTTCCTCCAAGTCTAGTAGCAATTTTCAGAGTAAAGCTCTAGAAGCCATAGAAAAGCTGAAGTCCGGCATGAAGTTCCATGAAGTTGCCGCTCAGTACAGTGAGGACAAGGCGCGGTCTGGGGTGAGTACGGACAGAGTAGCACATCTGCAGGGTTGGGACCCATGGAACGACACGGTTGGACCACGGTGACCACAAACACACCACATTTTCAATCAGAGATTCTTCTTTATTTACCTTCAGATTCCCTTTTTCTTTTTACTGCGAACCTTCTCTAGGGAGATCTCGGCTGGATGACGCGAGGTTCGATGGTTGGTCCGTTCCAGGACGCTGCCTTCGATCTTCCGAAGAGCACATGTGACAAGCCAATATACACAGATCCACCAGTTAAGACGAAGTTTGGTTACCATGTCATAATGGTTGAGGGTAAAAAGTGACTTGTGTTTCTCCTTTGTTTCAAAGTGGTTGCTCCCGAGAATTGTCTAATATATTTTGCTCAATAAAATTATTGCATGAAATCGGTGCAAAAGTTGTGTCGCTTTCTTAAATAGTATAACTTTCTCTGTGTAACTGCATAAGCAATACAGCTCAAACCATCTTTGCATTTGAGGGAGATTTACAGTCTTTCCAAAAAAAAAAAAAAAAAAACCAGTCGGATGCCGCCGCTACGCGGCGTCATCCGGCTGGCCTGCGGGCAGAATCTAAATTTGAATTAGTCGCTTTCTAGTACCCAGCATTAATGTCATATGCTATCCTCGGAATATGCCTAATCGCACCGGCCTGTCCCTTCAGGAACGGTGTTAGTGGATGGGATAGTAGTGGCACAGTATAGGAGCACATATCCAAAGTTCCAACACCTTTTGACTCCCTCGCTTGGAGCTATTCCAACCTTCTGTCTGCATGAGACAACAGTTCGCCCCATTCCCAGCTGATTATGCGGAGGACTATCTGTCCTTCACAGATAGTCCTCCGCATAATCAGCTGGGAAAAACTTTCACAAAACTTTACCTCTTCTTCACTTCACAATAAGTATCTTTAGTATTTCATAATTTCTTTGCTTTTTGATTCCACTGCTTATGCTCAAAAGTGAAGATCTTTAGTGATCTTATTGCATCTTTCAAATTCTGACCCACCACACTTTTTTTGCTGTAGACTTTTCCGTCTGCCTCCCAAGGTGTGGTCCCCCCCCCCCTCCTATTTCCTTCCTCCACCTTTCCCCAACCTTACGCCTGTGATCGCCAATTCCATTTTGGCCCTAGTACAAATAGCTATTGTGTTGTGCCACATTTGAGGAATTATCGAATTTCCCCATGTTGAAGGGAGCCTGTCTACCCGCGTGGGATACGGCCCGCGATCTCTAGATAGTGGTGCGCACGCACACACAGAGTCACAAATTCTCTGTAATATATAGTGTATGATACTTGCCTCCCACTAAACTGTGCGTCGACTGAGCCACGTCGCAGCACGTATGATAATGCATAGGAGGCGCGGCGCGGCTTAGCAGGCGGGCGGTGGATGCCGGAGGCAAGTATTTTTTTTTTTTGGAACGACTGTATAATACTATCTATCCGCTATTCACGAGGGGAATGGTAACCTTAACACGTTCGCGACAACGCAGATTTCGAGCGCGCCCAGGCCCCAGCAGAAGCCTTTCGTGGGGTAAAAATCGGAACGAGGCCCCCTTTGCAAGATCGGGAATTCACGAAGTCCCCTTTGAATAGCCAACTTTATCATGGAAATGCATGTCGCCGAATCGAGGATCGCCTGACTGCACACAAAGTCATCATTTCACCGCAGCACGACTCAGGCAATGAGAGCGGACGAGCATTGCCTGAGTCGTGGGGTCCCGGTCAAGAGGTGCGCTCGGGAAATCTTCGCGCCTCGCTCGCACCTCTGTCGCACCTCTAATTGCGGGTGGTTGTAAGAGCTGTTAATATCGGTATCACCTGTTACCAGCTGAAGTAGCCGGTCTCGCCAAATCGAGCGTTGCCGTCGTCAACGTCGCGCGTCGCGCACGGCAGATTATGTAACATCAGATGTTTCCAAGATACCGATGAACTCATGCTTGAGCAAAGGAAAAACGACCAATTAATTCGCACAAATTAATTAAATTTAATATTGCTGTGCGGCAGAAGACTTTTCACATTATCAAGCTCCCCAAAAACATGAAGATGGGTTAGCTGAAAAAAAAAACACTATGTGCGCACCAGCGTCCCTTACCAAAGGGAGAAGCTCAGCTATTTAAATCAGTTATCAGTTTTCAATTATGAGTCTAATATTGTTGCAATCAGCTCGTCAAGTAGAGAAAGAAAATGCTGGAATTATGTAACATTTTGGCCTGGACAGGGTGTAGGTCGTATGGCGCGATTCTTCGGGTGGCACTCTAGGCGGGCTGGATTTGGGACGCGCTATTACCACCCTCGTTACGGTAACGCGTCGCGGCCTGGCCGTAACGAGTCCTCGAACAACTCGTCCACCTAACCGCAATCATCCACTCCATACGGGACGCCGCCATCGATTTTTTCCGTACATTTCCGCGATTATGGTTTGAACTATGAACTCGATTTTGGCCTGGACTCGTTGTCAAGAATTTTGCAGAACCAGTCGACGACAATGCCACGATGAGTTTCTTTCTAATAATTTACCTAAATTGAATTTTCCTACGGATTTTCAGGGAGGTTTTGCGAGCAGCACATTGAAAGAGGCATCGTAGTGTTGGTTGAGGGCTTCGTTTAAGCTTTGATCCGGGGAAGACGTCATGCCTGAGTCCTTCGTAGGTTGAGGTGATTGTGGCGGGGTGGACGAGCTGTCCGAGGACTCGTTACAGCCAAGCCGCGACGCGTGACCGTAACTCGGGTGGTAATAGCGCGCCCCAGATCCTGCGTGTCTATAGTGCCACCCGAAGAATCGCGCCATACGACCGCCTCCCGCCTGGACACTGTCTTTATGTTTTCGAAATGCATTCAGGACTGATTCTAAAGGCAAATTTCGGGAAGCTTTATAAGAGAGGAAACATCCACTCGTTGCGCGCGGTAACCCGTATAATTCGTCTCTCCGGCTGCCTTCTCTAGCCATGAAAGGTTCAGAGCAGATGGATACTGTAGTCATGACAGCCTGTGCCTGTGGGAAGGTGCGGTCGAGGTGCGACATGACCCAGATGATGAGCTAGCGCACCTCTTGACATGGAGTCATGCTGCGGCAGGCCCCAGCACGAGCTTGTCGTGGGGTCGGAGCGAAAACGAAGCCCCCTTTGAAAACCCAGGATTTTACGCAGCCCCCCTTGAATTCAATCGCAATAGAAGTTACCACGAAATGTTCACGAACAAGGTTTCAGCTTCAAAAAACTCCCCGAAATCATGACAACGCCGACTGAAGCTGTAGTTATAGTCGTCAGAGACCAACCGATCGGAGAACGGAAGCACGTACCGATCCCAATCGGAATCCAACGCATCGGATTCCGACGAGCATCGATATGCATGTCGTGAACGCCGCCACGACCTACTTGCGATCTCCGATAGCCCGCCATTGGCGCGAATGCCCCCGCGCCCAAGTCGACGTGCCGGCCATCGGATGGAGCCTCCTCAGTTATTCGTCTGCCTTCTTCACCAGCCGGTCCTCTTCAGTCTCGTCGGGTGGCAGTTGTGTCCAAAGTTAATCCCCTATCTCTTCTTCGCCTCGTTCATCCTCCTACTAGGTTTTGTGTACTAAGAGCGAGATAAACGCTAGACACGCATTTGTTCTGTTATCGCTATTGAAACATAGGGTTTAACCCTCTCATCCTTTTCACACCTTTCGTCGTTGCTCACAGTCTAGGTTTCACATCGGTCAAGCGTTCATTAGCCTCGGGCACGGTTGTCGTAGGGGTCGGACCCAGAGAACCCCGATGCTGTCGTGGTGGCAGCCGTTTCCGTAAGCTGCCGCCACAACATGGTGCATCGACCAATGCGCTCGTAGCCTTGATGCCCTTCTAATCAATGTTATCGACTCACATGTAGTCGGCTACGTGATCACCACGAGCTGGGTCCGGCTACTCTCTTCTTCCTTTTAACTTACATACTCTACTGTCGCGCCTTATCGATTATGTCATCTTATATGATATCGTCTTCGTGAATGTAACCGGCATTAAGCGGAAGTGATTGCGGTTGTGTTTGCTCTGTCGTGGGAACTTTTGGTGGCAGCAGAAGGCCTCTCACCCGGGGCTAGTCCGGACCACAACCGTACGAGTGGGTTAGGATGTTGGTGAGCCGCCTGATTGAAACTCATGAAGCGTACCGGGTAGGCCGGGGTCCGGTGGTTTGGGGCCCGCGAGCCAGTGGGACGCCGCAGGGTAAGCCAAGGACCGTAGAAGCCCGGGAGTCCACGGACGTCTTGGAGCAGCAAGTTGCGCTGCCATGAGCGCAATCCAGGATAGGAATCCAATCTCCTAGAAGCGTTTGATGCTTGTAAGCAAGCATAGCGACGACTGTCTCGGCTATTAGCAGTAAACATGCGACACTAATGTTAGCTTAAAGCAAGCTCATTGGACTCTACACTCACATTTAAGTTCTTACAGCCAATCCCATTAAGGGATTCCAATGTTATGAATTATAACCTCTCAGTTCGCCTCACGTTCGCTTGACGGATTATCCGCTCAAATTTGTGTGCATATTCAAACTCAGATAAAAGTGTGTATCTCAGATATCGAATCATCATCTAAACCACAAGATTCATTTCGCCTCATCTATTTTTTGCAAACCAAAAAAAAAACGGGCGCCCATCATGGGTTCAATTCATAACAGGTTAAAATACGCGTATGGAGACCGCGTCTTTCCCTTTTGATCTCACTTCATTCGTTCACTTACCTCAATCCTCTCACTTCTCTTCTCAAGAAGACGAGGAAGAAAAACGTCTCCACCTCGTCATTTTGCAGACCCAATGACGGCGCAAAAAGCGCTCAGTAGGAAATTGTTTTCTTTTTCGGCACTTCATTCATTTCAAACAAACACAACCCTCCTTCTTTCCATGGTCGACAACGCGTGCATCAATGGTCTACAACGCCATTCCACGTTCATCTACCACAAGTAATCCAGCTCGCATCCGTCTTAACCTCCAACATGTCGCGGTCATAGTCTGCCAAGTCAGAAACTCAAGAAGAACGACAAGAATATTTTATATAAATAAGCGTTTCGTTTTGTTTTCTCGCAAAGTCACTTGTGTACCGTCAATTCTACGCCGATTGCCTTCAACTTCCTCCGCCTCGACAACGTTATACCACAGCCCCCACGTGCCTGTAGCTGTAGGCAACATGTATGTATAACTTAACACGTAGATCTCTCTTTCACTCGTAGGTAAGTACCGCGGACACACTGTCGCCTGCCTCCGTAATCATCCGCCGTGTCTTCGCTCGCGCCGCACTGCCTGCGGTNCCATGCCATCGTCGGCCCTCGGCGAAATCCCTAACAGTTGGTCCTCGGTGTAACCGTTCATTCTGGAATGTCGAATTTTAGTTCTGTTGCCTGTTTTTTTTTACTATCAAATGCGAACGCGGTTACACAATGGCAACAAGATTAGTGAGGACAGAGTTTGGTNGCGTCTTCATCTGCCATGCCATCGTCGGCCCTCGGCGAAATCCCTAACAGTTGGTCCTCGGTGTAACCGTTCATTCTGGAATGTCGAACTTTAGTTCTGCTGCCTGTTTTTTTTTACCATCAAATGCGAACGCGGTTACACTATGGCGACAAGATTAGTGAGGACAGAGTATGGATATAGAAATGTTGGCAATTTCCTTTTCCCCACTCCCTTGCTCACTCTTCCAATCCTCACGCGCCTTCCAGTCACTTGCGTGTTCAAAATCAATCGATCGATACCTATTAGTACCGAGATATGCCGTATCTGTAACACCTCACTGCTCACGATCGATATTAGGGCGCCCTAGCGAGGACACGCACAGCAATCGATCGATACAGCCGTGGGCACTATGCGTCACACCTTTCGATCGATATACGGCGACCCACTGGTGTCAAGCCGTCCGTCGATCGATAGGCGTCCACTCCTAGCCTGCCTTAGGTATCAATCGATATGTGGCGACCCGTTCAGGTTCGAGCCACTTACTTGCTAAATCTGCGGCGATCCGTAGGATTCTAGCCGCTTCTTCTCTCTACTCACTCCCACTCAGTGGCGAACCCGCTGGTTTCGAGCCACTGGGGTCTCTTCCTGCCCACTAACTCCTGGCCACTGACGTGGTTCGGCCCCCAAGTGCCGGATGTCGGCTGCGGGTCAGTGATAGGTGTGAGTGAGATATCGTCAGTGAAGGAACACTGACTATTCAGGAAGAGAGAGAAAAAGAGCAAGTTTTATTAACAATCAAAATCAATGAGAAACAGTACAAGCAAAGGAAGGCGAATCCTAGTAAGAAGGAAGAAAATAGACAGACGACACTGGTTCTCGGATTCCCTTTTATATGCGGCGACTTCGCGCCCACTGTAGATCATCGATCCGGAGATCCTGGCCGCGTACCCCCGTGATCCACCTTTGCTACAGAGTCAATTCAAACGCCGTATGCGGCATATTTTGCTGAAATATGAAATTTCTTAGTTTTTTGAAACCATCATATAAAAAATGTTTTATTTAGCTGTATTTACCATTTCGCTGCTATGTGTACTGTTTTTTTTTTTGCTGGTCTTCATTGTACTTTTATAACGTTTGCCTTCTGCAAACGTAATAAACTTATACTCATAGTCTAGTTCAGGTATGTCGCGGAAGCGTGAACATGCCGTAGATTGTGAGATGGCTAAACGAGGAGTATGGCTTGTAAAGGTGGGAAATGAAACGCCTGTTGAGGTGTCTGTACTCTGTATCTCATGCGTTTAGGTACCTCGTTACCTATCAGATCTATGGGAGGCAAATGCTGGCACAGATGTTGGGCGATTGGTGATACACCAAGGTGCGAACGGAAAAGGCGATGTGAGTTGTTAAGGAACATCTCCTTTTTCAAGTATCGTGTCTAGTCAGTTCTATCCTTTGCGATAAACCTCGCTTTCTGGTTCTTTCCTGTTCAAATATTCCTGATTGTTCCTTTCTTTTTCTCTTGCTTGTTTAGCACCGGTAATAGTTCTAATTTGACCAACTTTTAAGACTTGCCTTTCTTTACACTCTCCTCGTATAGCCGTTTCTTATTGCTCTTCAATTTTTCTGTTCCATTTGTGATCGAATTCCTATGAGATCGTTCATTTGAAATGGTTTTTCGTGTTTGGGTTTATCTTATCAGTGGTTCTGAATCTTTTATCTATTATTCTAAAACTCTGAATCTCCTCAAAACTTAGAGACGTTGAGGAGAGATGTAGAGTTATTTTTTCGTTCATATTGTAATTTGGGAATCCGGTACTACCAGTGACGGACGCAGATGAATGCTTGGGAACTTTGTACCAATCAATTCATATTTCTTTGCCTTTTTTATTATTTCAAATAACGTTAAGAATTATTTAGTATTAAAATTGGTATTTCCTCTCATTTCATGTTGCATCTATGTAGGTCTCCAAGCTGACAAAGATCTCACTTCCCCCTCCCTGCTCATTTTCTGTACCCGCCACCATACAATTTTCTCACATGTTACTGATGTGATGAAAATCGTGCTTGAAAGTAATCTGACTGGATTGCTCGAAAGGTCATGAGCATACGAGGGTGGGTTGAAAAGTTTCCGGAATGACCACNCTCGGATTCCCTTTTATATGCGGCGACTTCGCGCCCACTGTAGATCATCGATCCGGAGATCCTGGCCGCGTACCCCTGTGATCCTCCTTTGCTACAGTTTTGGACGAGAGGACGGTCTATGGAGTTGACACGCCATTGGATATGAATATGGAACAAAATATATAAAATCAATATGAATTCAATACTAAGAGTACACTGTCGAGAGGGTTGTGTGAGTGCTGGGAAATGCGAGTGCTAGGAAAAGCTACCAAAACACCACATAATTCCCGGTAACATTGGACAATTCAAAAGATTTGTTGACAAATATCTCAGAGAACACCATAAGGTTTCCTAGGTCGAGTTTTTATAGGATTCATTCGTTGTTCATTTTTGTTTTCATTAATCTTCAGTCATACCTAGCCTATTTTATGCTTCAGTCTGTCTGGCTTTTTTATTTCAGTATCCGAGTATACGTGGATGTTTTACGCGTGTTTAATGTTCGTTCGATAATTCGCATGGTATACCTATGTAATAAATTGAAAAGGAAATGAATGTTTTGACCTCTTTTTCTGCAAAAAAGGACGCTGTTGTTCAGATAATTTCACTAGGCCGACTGATGGACCAACACTTCAGATTCCGCGCAATAAATGACCCAAAGTGATAGAAGTTCCTAAAGCGACCGCATCGCTTACCTACTGTATACATATCAGGAGAGGGTGATGTGCAGCTTCTTAATGGTCGTATGCTCAAAATATTTTCTCAAAACTCAAAATATCCCAAGATCCTCAAAACGTAGAGAAACTCCGAGACAGTTGATACCGACCACCTCGTGCCGCTGTTAGAATGTCCCATCACGCCTCTCCTTCCTTGCCCACCACCTCACATCAAGCCAACCCCTCCTCCCCGTCCCCGGGACTTCACAACCCGTTCCTTTCCCCGATTATCTGCTTCTTTTCCGTCTCTCCCCGTGGTGGGTCCCGGCGCGCGCACATCGATCTTTCGCCGGTCGGCCGTTGTGGGCGGGGCTATTGGAAAACGGAGGGCTATGGAATGGGTTATTGATCATTTTTCGGTCTTTTACCTCGTTTCTGTTCACGGAATTGTTTATTCACATTGTAAATGTTCCCTTAATTGTATATGAAGTACGTCCACCAAATATTATTGGAATTTCTATGGGAATTTTCTGCTGTGACGCTATGTTTGAGGAAGAATTCTTATGTAGTTAGGAGTCTATCCATTTTTGGTCGTTGAAGTGGCAGATTTCCATTCGAAATCGTTGAAATAGTCCATTCAAAATCACTGGAGGTCATTATCATCCTCTACTACCCCTGTATTCCATGAATTTTCAGGTTTTTTCTAGCTTTCCGCTGTTTATTTCGTTGTATTTCTGTTTAGTAAAGTTTAAATAAGTTTTTATTCCCTTAAAATTTCAGTATGCGGGTACTCATCGCGGTCTTGCTGACCGTGTCTTCGGTCAACGCTTATGATGCCGTAGTTTTCTCTAGCGAACAAAAAATTACGTAAGTTTACAACTTTAAATTGTATTCTATTTTCTTATCGTCTTTTAGAACTTCGATTTTTATCCAGTATATCAAAATTTGTCTATAAAAATTACTTCGAACAATATTTCCACCAAGCAGTAACTTCTGACGCATTTATCCTGGGCTTTTCTGCAGCGTATCGAAATCGCTATGTTCTTATTTTGATAGTTTTCTGCTTACTTTAGAATTGATGTTTCTAATAAAATTTATCTATTATTCCTGTTATATTGATTTTAAATAAAATTGCATCTATTGTAGGAAGGACTACCCAACGATAGAAAACTTGTTGTCAACAGCTTCTGCAGATTCACCAGTTGTTTTCTTCGCCAATCCTGACTTCACTTTAGGTTTGTGGTGTTTTTTTTTCCTTTTGTTTTGTGTAGATTATTACTTTTTATACTTCCCGTTTTTCAATCTCTCCATCATCCCTAATTTCCCATTATTTTATTCCCATTTTCCCCTCAGATCTCCAAAACTTTAATATGAACGGAACTGTCCTCACCACTTCACGTTATTTTTAAATAGTTGTCTTGGGGTGTTTTCTATACATTGGAATATTCGACGATTTTTAAAATATTCGAATATTCGAATAGTTGGAAAGGCGTAAAATTTGAAGTATTCGAATTCTGAATAATTCGAATATCAGGCTTCTTGAAATATTCGAACATTTGAATAATTCGAATAAGGTGTTTTTGTGTGTGCGAATGAACGAATTATTCGAATGAAGGACTTCCTCGGCCACCGAAATGAATGAATTATTCGAATAACCGACTTTTTGAATTCACCGAATGAATGAATAATTCGAATCGAATATTCGTTCCAATACCATTTAATACTATAGCTTTCAGAGTGTCACTCATCCTTCATTATCTGTATACATCACAAACAATTGGTGCAAAAATGCATGCACAAATCGTTACATCAATTGTCAACCCTGACCAATTTCAGAACAAATATTAATAGAAATACACACCTTAGAATTATACTTAATCTATATGTTGAAGCTCCAGATTAGCCTCAAAGGGAAACAGATCATTTGAAGTATCTCTACTTCCTCATCTTCAGAAGTGGACAGTTTTTCTGTATTTATGTATCTCTGTATTTATATCATCTCTAATATGCGTTCCTGGCCGCCATTATCAACCTTTATTACTTGCACCTACAAAGGTCGGCCTCGGGACATATCAGGATCTCATTAGGCGATTTGCGGGAATTGTCGGAGGTCCCAACGAGTCTTTGAGGCATGACCTTGTTAGTGGATGTTTATGACTCTCTCTCTAATATCCATCACACCATCATGATTCGGATGTCTAATGTTCCCAAACTGAATAAACGAATATTTCGAATTTGCCACTTTAAGACGGTTGAATGAACGAATTATTCGAATTTTGGTCTTTCTACGCACCCGAATAAACGAATTATTCGAATAACTCTCATTATTAACAACTCGAATGAACGAATGGTTTGAATAACCCATTTTATAAAAATACCGAATGAATGAATAATTCGAATATGCTCATTTTTTGAAAAAACGATCAATGAACTATTCGAATATTCGAATATTCGAAAATCCCGTCGAATATATTCGATTCGGTCATATGTATAGTGTTTTCCCTTTTTTTCCGATGGCGTTTTGAGATTATTCCCATTCTCTCTCACCTTCTAGGACAATTTTCGCGAGAAGCCAAAGCCTATTCCCCGAATGAAAAATTGAGTGGACTGCCAGCAACCGTCAAGGCCGCTGCCCATCATTCTAGCAGGCACCTAACTGAGGGTGTTTATGTGAGTACCATATTTATTCGACATTTGAAAATCTGGATGTTTATGTGCCATAGTTCGCTCTGTGCAGGCTCCTGATGCTGTTACTTTGACATCTGCGGATAATTTTACTCCCGGTGCTACTACTTACATCTTGGCCGGTGACGAATGGAAGAGCATGCAGTCATTAGCTGAAAAAGTCCTTCCTAAACTTGGAGACAAATATACTGCTGTTATTACTGCCACTGATGCTGTTTCCGCCGACAAGGTACGTTTTTCCCTTACTGTAGCACATTTTTGTCCTTTGTTTGGGTGAATTTCTTTTTCTAGAGCAGAGTAAAACGTGTTGTGACTTCTGAAATGGAGCATGAGGCTGCGAATCCGTCTGCAAGTGCGTCAACTGCAGGTAAATTTTTGAATTGTGGTTTGATATGATTTTTTTCATGTCCAGAGAACATCTTTTTACTAGTAAGCCTAGTCGTTGAAGTTATTTGGTCATACTTATCGTGATATATTGTAGGGCCCGAAGTCAGCATGCCTATGACCTTGCCACCATACAACAGATCGCAATACCCTGACGTGAAGCCAGGACAGTAAGTGTTCTCCTTTTCGTATCGTTCCTCTTTATTATCGCTTTCGTAAACTCGTTAATCAGTCGTAAGATGTTCTCACATTGTTTACCCTTGCTCCGGGTGTTCTTTCAATATCGCTCATGCTGACAATACTCTTTTCAACACGTTTCCCATTCAGTTTGATATTCAGAAATTATTATTGAACGCTTATCAGGGACACAGCGAAAGCATATCTGTAGTTCTGAATATAAGATGGAATAAATTCTTGTGGAATCATGTTTTCTTTTTTGGTAATGGTAATCCTTCTGGTAATAGTAAATATGTAGTATATATATGTATAAATATACTATTTACTGGAAGATCGATGGGTATAGTGGGATGATCATGTGCGCTACTTTTACTTTGTAATATCTCAGACAAAAGTGCCGTATGAGCGAGCCCGGTAGAAGGGGTGGTAGCCATGTCGCGGCCCGCTAGCATTGTTGTCGTAACCAGCTCGCACGGGATTTTCGGTGCGGGCGGGCTGCGACAACCGTGCGATCGGGTCGCGACATGGCTACCAGCCGCTCTGCCGGGCTCGCTCGTACGGCACTTTTGTATGGGATGATGGTTCTTCTTCTCTGTTTTTCCTAGGTTTATCACCCTTCATGTCACTTAACAAATAGTGGGGGTTTCTGACAGCCCTACCACCAAGTGGAATTTCTGATTTTCTTTTGTGTTGGATCATTTAGCTCTTGCTCGTGTAATAATTTCTATAGGCCCATATTTTTCGATACCTTCTTGTGAAAGTTCTAACTACACAAATTCAGGCCTGCTCTGGGATCATGTCTGCTTTACCTCGAAGGTGTCAATATTGTGGTGCAGAATAGCAAGAAAGCCTTTGCTACGATACCGATTCGTTCACTCATAAACACTACATCATGGTAGTTTTTGCTTTTATTCACTGCATATTGGTTTCTTCACTCTATTCTATTTCAAAAAAAAATGTTCCAGGAGTTACGCTGATGGTGATGTCAAGTGCAACAACGCTACCAACGGAACTTACGAGTAAGATATTATCAAATTCTATCCTAAGAGATTGCGTTTCTTTCTATCTGCTTACGCATTCAGGTTTACTGTGCGGCTAAATTTGAAAGGCGATGTCCTGGATTCCACTCAGAAACTAGTCAAAGTTAGTGGTGGAAGCCAAGTAATGTTCAAGTAAGCTTTTTTCTTTCGTGGTGATATTTTGTTTTGCTTACAATTCCTACAAAAATCGACAACTACTTAGTCATAATTACCAGTTTTAGTTGTTGGTTTCGGCCTTCAAAGTGAAGCTTAAACCGGCTTGCATTTGTTTCCATTCATGTCTGGCTTTCCTTAGTACCACTGGTTCTGTAACACTTTGCTCGAGGACTAAAGGCACATATATTTCAGACTTGTTTTCACTGGAGCGTTAGGATGGTGGAAACTAACCGATGTTGTCGCCGAGCATATTGCAGTACAAGGAGTCGATTCGCATGGCGCCAATTTCATCAGCGGAGTATGTCCTCGTCCCTCTTTTTTTCGAATATCACATATTTACGGACTTTCTTCAGACTGCAACGGCCCAACCCAAAGTCATCTCTCAAACGTCAGTGAACAACGTAGGCTTCACCAGCGTGCCAGGATTCGCCTTCGCATGCAGCGATTCACAGGCGGCTTTCTTCAAAACGGACCAGGATGGTGTGCTCATCGGCGTGTCGCTTTATAATACTGAGGTGAGCACTATCTAGATGCCTACGTTGGTAATCTATCACCATGACTATCAGCTTCAGTCAGTGTTCTTGCACTTTTCAAAAATGTGTTCCCAGATGCCGATTGTTTTTAAGGTTCAAACAATGGGGGTTTGGCCGGATAAGAAGACACAACAGATGTACTTCACTAGGCAAGTAGAGGATTGCATCGGAACTTTCTCGGTTGGATCGTGGATGGGTGAGTAAATAATGCTACTGTTTCAAAAATTAGAGCAATTCAATGTTCTGCGTGCAGCTGCACAAGTCGCATTTTTTCTCACGTCAAATCATAGGGAATTGGGCGCTATCAGTAACTGGAAACGTGCCAAAACATGTCTTGGCTATAGCAAATGGCGAGACTTACCTCATCTTGGAAGCCTGCCAAGTGGCAAGATTGGTGAAACAGACAGTACAGTCGTTCCAAAAAAATACCTGCCTCCGGTATCCACCGCCCGTCTGCTAAGCCGCGCCTAGCCTCCTATGCATCATCATACGTGCTGCGAAGTAGCTCAGTCGATTTTGGAAAGACTACCTAATATGCGTCTATAATTCTATGTCTAGCAATAATAGGATTCAGTTCTTCAATTTTCCTACTTATAGCCATTGCATTTTCTTTGCAGGGATCATCAGCATCCTCATTCTGTTCGCCGGATTCATCTTCGGATTCTTGATGTTGAATTCTGTTCAAACAATGGACCGATTCGACGACCCCAAACACAAGCAGATTGTCATTAACGTCAGGGAATAAAACCGGACTAAGATGTATTTGCAATCTCCATTCGGCTAAAGTGATGGGTGTCTATTAATTCTCTGCTCCCGTCACGTATACTCATAGTTTGTTGATTTACCTTTGCTTCGATGTAACTATTGTTCGGCGAACAATCTATGTCTATAGAGATTTTCTATCTGTGATTTCATTTACATTGTTGTCATCTTTATTATGATTTGTGGCCCGGAGTGATCATGTGTATAAAGAAGTAGTAGGTGATTTCAGTCCATTCCAGTTACCAGAGTTAGGGTAACCATGTCAAGGTTTAGGATTTGACACAAGCTCTATAATTTGTTTGATGCGCTTAGTTTCTAGAAATGTTTTAAGTATCATTGCCTCAAATACACAAAATATGAAAAAAGTCGCATATTCCACTACTTATGCTGTGTGATCTACTTTCTAGTTTTGAAGTAGTGAGAGAATCCTCACGTCTTAGTCATTCACGGAATCGAGAGTTGTGATTGTGTGGCGAAATGATAATAAAATTCTTCACTGCTGTTAGTAATGTACATCACTGATTACTGTTAAAAGACCTGTATGAAATAATGAAGTGGCGTAAATAAGAGATGAAAGACGAGATAAAAAAAACAAAACAGGCGATGGAAATGTGGAACTCGCTACAAAATCAAAACAAATAGAGAAAACACCGGTCAACGTCGACTAAGGAAACTGGCGAATCATCCAATGCATATTCGTACTTCAATGTGTGTGCACAAAAACAGCAATAAAAACGAATAAAAGAATATGGCAGAAGAACCGTGCCCGTATTGGAACCTAGTGAATTCAAGTGAAAAAAGCTTTAGTTATCAAGCCTTTCCAAATACAAACTACAGTCGCTCCAAAAAATCCTTGCCTCACGCAGCACCGCCCGCCAGCTGCGCCACGTCGCATCCCGCGTAGTAATGCATAGGTGACGTGGCGCGGGTCAGCGGACGGGCTGTGCTGCGTGAGGCAAGGATTTTTTGGAGCGACTAAGTGAAAAATGAACAACATATGTACTCCACTCACATCCGACTCCTAAAACATAATTGCTTTTCATTTGGCCGATAGCTCTGTGCTGGTTTTACAGGTAACATCCGTGGAAGAATCCAGATTTTCCATGCCATCGCTAATTGTTGACTTTTCACTAGGTCTTCGTTTTGCACTCGGACCTTTAGTAGAGTTCCGGCGCTTCGCAGCCGCTTTCTTCCGTTCGACTGTTCCATTCTTTGTCCCGCTGTCATGCTTTGAGTTGACTACGACGGAATTTGGGGCGCACGACTCGCCATTCGTGGATGTTCCAGGTTTCTGATCCACGACAGTAGCGTTCCGGATGAACTCCTCTAACGTGGGATCCCAGTGCTCCTCAGGAACGGCTGATTTCAGTTTGGTGTAGAAATTCAGGTGACATCGCGTTTTCAGTAACGTGTCGCTCTCAGAAGCGAGGAAGTGGTTCTTACTCTGAATCGGAAACTTTTGAAGTGCCCAGTCCTTCCTTCTACAAATTCTAGGTAAACAGAAGACATGTATAAAAATGAAAGAAAGGAAACGAACCGAAAATGACTTCAAAAAGTCTGTTGCTGTTAGGACATTATCCGCATGTGACGAGTGCTCGCTGAAATGAACTTGGAACCCTAACTAGAAAAATGTCTTTTAAAGAAGAATGTAGACTGTAACAACAAGTATGAACCACATACCCATCGAATGAAGTACACTGAAATCTCGCATGAATTCCTATTTCATTCGTTACAGGAACACTCCTCACATGTAAAGCCGCATCGATGCGATCTCGCAACATTGTCTACAAAAAGAGAAATAAAAGGTGAGCATAGAATGGGAAAGAATGGAAAATTACGTGAACAGCGTTGGCAAGGAGTTCCCCGAACTTCAAGTCAGGAGATTTCCATCCGTGTGCAAGGCTAAATAGAATAGCCAACGCATTCAAAGTCGAAATGTGAGGTAGATAATATTTGTCCTAGAAAAAAAAAATAAGCCAAGACTGAGATGAGAAGTGCTAGAGAAAGTAAAACCTCACTTTCGAGTTGTCCTCGTATTTCCCATTCAAAATGTCGTCCAGGGACCTTGTTTTCACAGGCTGAAAATTAGATGCATTCCTACAAATCACGTAATTACCTGAGAGTATGTGTACAAATACACACTTCATAGAATATCTATAAACGTATTGCTACCAATGAAAATTGACTAACCAAGTCGCAAATTTGAATCAACCGGTAGACAAACTTCTCGTGGACGTGTATCACTTCAGCAGGCAGAAACTTCTTAATGTGAGTATCCAATTCATAATTTGTCATCGATAGCATAACGAACTTCCTCAAGAAGCCAAAGTAACTGAAAGTTTTGATTTTATCAGAAAAATGTGGACACCAGCTAGCATTTGAGAACAGGAGGAAAAATTAACCTACGTATTGAAGTTGGGGCCACAACCTGCGCGTAACTCGGCAAACATTTCAGTTAGTTCTTTATAATCATAATCGTCAATTTCGTACTTTGCAGGGTTCCATCGAGCACCAGGCTCTAATGTTGCACTAGACGTGCTCATTATTCGTAATCTAAAAAAGTGTTTAGCAATAATCGAAAATTACATTCGAGATTGTTGTGCATGTCCAAATGAAAGAGATACGTAATACAGAGGGGAAAATAATTTACATTGGTGTTTGAACTAAAAAGACCTTCGCGAACGTTACAAAGATACGCCGTCGATACCTCTAACATAGAATAAACGAAACGGTTGGCCCGTCCAAATTGCTGGGTGTGCATTTACGGACCAAACTGACAATACCGTCACCTGAACCCGCTCAGACAATGGAACGGGCTGACCGCGGTACCAAAATGGGGTTTGCGGGCTGACCGCGGTACCAAAATGGGGTTTGCGGGCTGACCGCGGTACCAAAATGTGGCTTGCGGGCTGACCGCGCATCGAAATTTGGCTGACCGCGTACCTTAATCAAAGGTTGGCCGACCGCGGTACTGTCCGCGGTCAGCCAAACTTCTGGCCCATTGTAGTGACAAGGCGCAAGTCATTCCCGCGAAATGTACGTGTTGATTGAGGATGTAGGAACAATGGCACTATTCCTATACGTATAGAAAGAAATAGCAGACTCTTTAGAGAGAAAGGCGATGTGACGGGGGTAACNACAAGGCGCAAGTCATTCCCGTGAAATGTACGTTGCGATTAAGGATGTAGGAACAGTGGCACTGTTCCTATACAAATGGAAAGAGATAGCAGACTCCTTTAGACGAGAAGGGTGATGCGACGGGAGGTAATAATCTCACCACCAAATTTTACCGATCGAGTGGAGATCACTCCCCAGTTCAGGAGGGGTGGATGACACTCGTGGTTCATTTTTGGAATGGAGCTCTCGCTCAGAAAGCGTTCGCATTGGTTTCATGTACATACTTCGTAGTCAGTTATTTTAGAGTGAATTTTCTACTATCTACGAACGTAGTCCGAAGAATACGGGTTGAATTGTGGCAATGTTGGACACGATAATCCCCGACCCTCCTTTTATTATACATTTCACTCCTTTTATTCAAAAAAAGAAGAATGGGATAAGGTCTGATGTTCATTTTGATAGGTAAAATGTCATTCATTAGCTTCAGAAAGCATTACTGTCGCTGTAAGCCCCACGGCGCCATTTTAGCAGCGGGCTGACCGCAGAGCTATTGCGGGCTGACCGCGCCCCGATATTTGGCGGACCGCGGAGTTGGCTACGGTCAGCCAAATCTCGGTACCGCGGTCAGCCCGTTCCATTGTCTGAGCGGAAGACCGGAAGTCTATTCAAAGCTCTGACTTCGTGAGCGTTCAGTATAACCCTTAGCCTCATCGTTAGCCTAACCCTAGGCCCATAGACCCTGTGCACCCTAGCGCATTTACTCCGAGTCCAGGAGAAAGAAAACGGGAAAAATCAAAGGGCGGAGGCTGATTTTAGGAACGGGATTGGCACTGTTCCACTTCTTCTGCCCCGAAATCTCAAAATCAGATATTTCTCTGGAACTTTGTTTAGAGGGGCTATTTGACATGTTTATCACGGACATCATTCCCATTTTGTACCGTGACTCAATTTTAGCGGGTTACGCTAGCATACGGTACATCATAAAATCTTCCGAAAGTGCACGTAAGGGTTATTTCATGTGCTACTAATTAAAAGTGAGAGCAGTTTCCAGCACCGCGTAGTACTGAAATTGATAGAAAAATAAAAATAGCACATTCTAGAGGTAAGAAAATTGCAAGCGTTTGACGAGACACAGAAATACAAAATTTCACGGCATGGTAGATTTTATGAATAGATGTCGAAAAAAAAAAAGAAATCGATGGCGACGAAGTGGTTTTTTCCTTCTGACAAAACCTCGACTTCAACAAGGGAACACGTGTCGACACATGTATTGATGTTGCTGGACGCGTTAAAACCAGTTTCTCCATGAATGACAACACGCTCTGAGCAGCAACATGAGGCAGTCGGTCGGTGACCTGCACTCCTCATTTACCCGGTGACAGCTGGAGTGCTGGGTTAGGTTGATAGGTCCTGCGTGTCGGTTCAGTATTCATTAAACAAATTCCATATTTTTTACCTGCAAAAATTCCGCAAATTTCGCTTTGTATAATTCATGCACGATTATGTGACATCTAACTGCATTGATGACAAATCGTTGCGAAAACGAAGCGGTTTTCAAAGAAACTCTAAGTAGAATCACAGCTCCGAACGTATCCTCTCGACGATCCTGTTGGGACGCGTTAGATCCCGTCGCTGTACTCGTCTACAAGGAGATCTGTGCATAGTGTTTCATTCGTATCACAGGGTAGGGTGCGGAGTGGTTCATTAGCCTGCTAGTCTTCATGGAGGAAACCACCCTGCCATCGGCGTCGCCGGTATCCACAAATGGTACGTCCATTCTGTTCATTCTCGATCTCTGGAACAGCCAGAAGAGCAGGAAAAGCCCGTCCTGCGTGGAACAGCGTGGGTGCAGAGCTGGCACGTTGAACATGTTAAGACGTTCAGAACAATGTCGAACGTGTTAAGTGATGGTTTAGAAGGAGAGAGAGAGAGAGAGAGAGAGAGAGAGAGAGAGAGAGAGAGAGACGAAGAGGTTAGAACTCGTAGAATCACATTGCATTTGATGTGCTGGTCCTGAGAAGAATGGTGCCCCACATTGGGAAAACTAGCTGAAACGGGCTCAGTGCTGTTTCAGGAGAGCGGGCGCTCCAGCAGCCCTAATCGTGAACATTACCGGGAAGGTTATAAGCTTCCCTCCCACTCAGAGCGGACGAGTTTCTAGAGCAGAATGTAGGTTCTCCTGCTATCCTTACCACTACTTGTCTTTACTGACTGGAAAGAGTCGCTGCAGCAGAGCAAACCTTCTCTTACCTGGTGAACTCGCCCATTTAAAAGGAGTGAGTAGGTAACAACCTTCCTGGGAACGTTCATGAATACGGACACAGGAGACCCACCGTTGAGTGCCACCGTGACATCGACTTCAAAAGCAGGTCCCACAACGCTTCATTCGCTTCTCTTCGTAGGACTACATGCAGTTGATACGTTTGTTCGAAGCGCAAGCGGGCCGTGCGCTATTCTTCTCCATGGAAATTCCTCCGCGAGCGGATGCGTGCGTCGCGGAGAAAACGAACATGTGACTGACGAACGCATCTAGCAGAAAGAGCCCTTTGCCACAGANGCAGCAAGTTGCGCTGCCATGAGCGCAATCCAGAGTAGGAATCCAACCTCCTAGAAGCGTTTGATGCTCGTAAGCAAGCATAGCTACGACTGTCTCGGCTATTAGCAGTAAACACGCGACACTAATGTTAGCTTAAAGCAAGCTCATTGNTGTTGGTGAGCCGCCTGATTGAAACTCATGAAGCGTACCGGGTAGGCCGGGGTCCGGTGGTTTGGGGCCCGCGAGCCAGTGGGATGCCGCAGGGTAAGCCAAGGACCGTAGAAGCCCGGGAGTCCACGTACGTCTTGGAGCAGCAAGTTGCGCTGCCATGAGCGCAATCCAGAGTAGGAATCCAACCTCCTAGAAGCGTTTGATGCTCGTAAGCAAGCATAGCGACGACTGTCTCGGCTATTAGCAGTAAACACGCGACACCAATGTTAGCTTAAAGCAAGCTCATTAGACTCTATACTCACATTTAAGTTCTCACAGCCAATCCCATTAAGGGATTCCAATGTTATGAATTATAACCTCTCAGTCCGCCTCATTACGTTCGCTTCCTCATATGAGTTATTGAGAATCGCTTGGTCCGCCGACGCAGTTCCGTTACAGGCTTGGGCTAAGCTATCTACATCCTTTCGGAATGATGGCCACTATTCGCGGTTGCAAGAATCAACTCACGAGAGCGATCAATAATCTCCAGCGAGGACTGAACCAGTACGACCAAGTACCACTGGATTCCAATGGCATCGAAAACGAACCACCAAACACGCGCCTGAGGAGAATAGCCGAAAGGAAAATTGACCTCATCGCAGCTAAGTCCCGTCTAGAAGATCTTCTTCTCGAGCTACAAACCAAATTCCAGGCAGCGGTCGACTTCGCTCAAAGAGCTCCAATAAATCCCGATTCTATTCCGCCTGTAGAGGAGATCGATAACCACTGGGTCGAGCATAATGGAGAAGAAATCGAAGAAAATGCTCGTAAGGCGCTCTCGGTCATTAAGGCCACATATCGGCAGCTAGAGGTACTAGAAGCAAGTGCTTCGTTAGAGATCCAGTATTATATTGGATCACCTCATTCGGTTCCTCCCACAACGCAGATCAGACGTGAAGCCGCGGCAGCTCCTGATACTCCTCCTCCTGGGTTCGAAAATACTCCTCGCAGGATTTTGTCTTCAACTAATGTCGTTTTGAATCATCCTCAAGAATTCTCGCAGCCACAACCCATGCATAATGGCAGCGTTTCATCTCAACAGATAGATGCTACCATGATTCTGCCCTCTCAGTTGCAGAAACTCGAAATAGAACCTTATTATGGCGATATTGCAAGGTTTAGCGAGTTTTGGTGCTGTTTTGACACGCTTGTACACTCCAATGTCAACATTCCTATCGCCGCTAAATTCCAACACCTCAAGCGTGCACTGAAAGGTGATGCTGCTCTTGTCCTAAGAGGTTTTCTCACTACGCCTGAAAACTATCCGCGAGTCATAAAACTTCTTCACAAGCGTTATAATCGCCCGCATTACGCACGCAGTCTCATATACAGGCAACTTAAAGACCTTCCACACGCCTCAGCATCGGCAAACTCTCAACGTAATACGTTGTGTCAAATTCAGTCATTACTGTCTCAACTTAGCACTATGGAGTCTTCCAGCGATGCAATTAGTATGCTCGAATTAGTTAGAAGCAAATTTCCAGAAAAGACTCGCCATGAACTGGCGAAGCGTCAGCACGCGTCCGGGACCACATGGAATTTAGAGCAGCTTATCGAAGGCTTAGAAGCTGTAGTTGAAGAGCTGGAAGCAATCGATGACTATCAGAGTCCATTGCAGACTACAGAGTATCATACTCATTCTACTAGTCTTTCTCCAAGACGCAGCCGGTCTTCCTCGCCCCGATTTGATCCAGAAATATGCTGCTTTTGCCGTTCGTCGAACCATCCGTCTTACAGATGTCGGCGTGATATGCCTGTACGACAACGTCGCCGCATTGTTAGGATGTTTGATTTATGTTGGATTTGTTTTCAGCAAGGTCATTCTAGTCGTCACTGTAGAATGCAAGGTTGTCAGCGCTGCGGTAGAGATCACAACGTCCTTGTCTGTGATTACAGGAACAGCAGACGTCATTCACCAAGTCCATTTCGTCGCTCAACTTACGCAGAAGACGATAGAAGACAAAGTAGAACGCAGTACAGGACGCCTCGTAGCAGATATCCTTCAAGAGAGTCGTCCTACGATGGTCAAAGGTCCCGTAATTCATCATTTGACAGTCGTAGTAGTTCTTACGATCGATATCGATCGAGGACTCAAAGTAACCGACGCCTATCCTTCGATTCTTCAAACCGTTTGTCACCAAATCCTCGTAGAGTATCATTTGCAGATCCAGTCAGGGACGAATCCTCATCCAAGCATCGATATCGCCCTGGAAGTAATCGTGACACTTCTCAAAATCATTCAGCTGTGATCAATTCGTCTTCAACTGAGTCTGAAGACGAATACGCTACCGCCCTCGCTTGTCTAAACGCCTCAGTTACTTCAGAAAGTGCTCCGAAAGAAACTTCAGCAAGTCATAAATCCGTCCTTATGCTCATTTCAGCAAGGATCTTCAATAGATATACCAATTTGCTAGAAGACATCGATATTCTTCTTGACTCTGGATCTCAAACTAGTTTTATTTCCAATTCAGCAGTTAAACGCCTTGGTCTTCCTACGCACAGCCCAAAACATCTGACAATCGTCACCCTTGGAGGTCATAGCACCTCTGAAATGTCAACATCCGCTGATGTTCAGCTTGTTGATTTGAACGGTAAAACTCTCAACTTTACCATGAACACCAAAGAACGCCTCACTGCACCTCACAACACCGCACCGGTGACGAAGGAAGACGCCTTGGCAATTCTATCACTAGGAATAGAAGTCAATCCTGTACGCTCCACCGTGGTAATCCCAGAAATTCTTCTTGGCATCGACTACTTCTGGGACGTAGTCTCCAGAGAACCATCTAAAGTCCTGCCATCAGGTATGGTTCTTACTCATACGCGATTCGGGCCAATTATTTCTGGCACGGAGTTTTTTCACACAGCTCACGCTTTAACGGATCCGCCTGACCTTGATGACGATCATCAAGACGTATCAAAGCTTTGGGAACTGGACGCTATTGGCATCACAGACAACCCAGATCCATCCCGGGACGAAGAAGAAAGCGAACGTGCTGTTAAACAGTTCTTTAATACTGTCCAAGAAGTCGATGGTATGTTATTCGTGCAGTTCCCGTGGAAAATTAAGCATCCTCGCTTAGCTGACAACAAGCAGTTAGCCTTCAAACGCCTTCAAAGTCAGTACAAATCGCTGCAGAACAAGCCAGAGCTGTGGGCATCGTACGCCAAGACATTCGAAGATCAGATAGCAGCAGGAATTATCGAAGAAGTTGAAGAGGATGTATTCGACCCTACTTGCGATCTCCGATAGCCCGCCATTGGCGCTAATGCCCCCGCGCCCAAGTCGACGTGCCGGCCATCGGATGGAGCCTCCTCAGTTATTCGTCTGCTGTCTTCGCCAGCCGGTCCTCTTCAGTCTCGTCGGGTGGCAGTTGTGTCCAAAGTTAATCCCCTATCTCTTCTTCGCCTCGTTCATCCTCCTACTAGGTTTTGTGTACTAAGAGCGAGATAAACGCTAGACACGCATTTGTTCTGTTATCGCTATTGAAACATAGGGTTTAACCCTCTCATCCTTTTCACACCTTTCGTCGTTGCTCACAGTCTAGGTTTCACATCGGTCAAGCGTTCATTAGCCTCGGGCACGGTTGTCGTAGGGGTCGGACCCAGAGAACCCCGATGCTGTCGTGGTGGCAGCCGTTTCCGTAAGCTGCCGCCACAACAATGCATACTAATTTATTGTCCGATCGGGCCGGTGTCCGACGCACTATAAATCTAAATATAAGGATACAACAAAAGGAAGAAACTCCGAACATGTTCAGAAATCACACTAGTTATTTGCTAATTAGTACGAGCAAAGCAAAACTTGACACGATAACGAGTAATGGCAACGAAAAGCTCACTAGACTACAAGGAAACCCTAAAATAGACGAATACAAGTAGATAACGGCGAATGAAGAACAAGCTGGTGTTAAAGAACTGTGTTAGCGATGGAGCGCGGCAGAAAAACACAGTTCGTAAGTTATGGAAAATCGGAGAAGTTGATAAACACTGATAATACAGGCCCATGAGTGGCACTTTGTGGGGTGTTGGATAGCGAATGGAAAACAGTACAGGTGCATGAAAAATGGATGGAAACTTATGCGTTCTGTAGGAGAATTATGGTCATGACAGGCTGAGCTAGGAGTCAGCCTGTCCTTGACAAGCTGGCCACTTCACCGAGCATACAATTTCTTAGTTCGCATAGGTTCAGCCTCATTTTTCAAACACTTATTGTGGGTACGTAAGCGCTTCTTCACCCCAAATTTGGTGTCAATCCGTGAAGTCTTGACTTAGCTAGGGCCTTGCGGCTCTACAATTATGCACTAAACAGCAAGCGCGCCTCTCCCACTGCTCCTTCATGATCCTGCGCCTGCAGCGTTTCCGTCTCGCACCCAATACGACGCCCCCTTTGCTTTTTGCCCCTCTTACGAAGCCCAGCTTGCCCGATGACAAGCCGCGCCGGGGCCTGTGCTGGGGAGGCGGTCGTATGGCGCGATTCTTCGGGTGGCATTATAGACAGGCTGGATCTGGGACTCGCTATTACCGCCCGAGTTACGGTCACGCGTCGCGGCTCGGTTATAACAAGCCCTCGAACAACTCGTCCACCCCACCATGATCACTTCAGCCAACGAAGGACGCAGAGTCCAGCACGACGTTTTCTCCGGGTCAAAGCTTAGACGAAGCCGTCGTCCAACACTACGAAGCCTCCTTGAATGTGCAGCATGCTGTACAAAAGTTCAATTTGGAAAAATTATTGGAAAGAAAATCATCGTAGCATTGTCGTCGACTGGTTTTGACAACGGGGTTTGAACCAAGACCGAGTTCATACTTCAAACTATAATCGAGGATATGTACAAAAAAATCGATGGCGGCGTCCCGTATGGAGTGAATCTTTGCTATGAAGTGGACGAGTTGTTCGAGGACTCGTTACAGCCAAGCCGCGACGCGTGACCGTAATCAGGGTGGTAATAGCGCGTCCCAAATCCAGCCTGTCTATAGTGCCACCCGAGGAATCGCGCCATACGACCCACACCCCCTGTGCTGCGGTGAAATGATGACTTTGTGTGCAGTTACAGCTAACACATTTCATTTGACGGCTTTGATATCAAATTTCGTCCATGTGGCTGGAATGTTGTATATATGTACGTACTTGCAACAACTTTATATGTGTTGATGTCTCCTGCATAATTCACTGTATTTAACTGGCTAAACTAGATGCGAGTTGTAATAAAGCCTCCTGCTGCTTAGTGATGCAGTTCCCTAAGCTTCTCATATTTTCGAGTTTCTTGCATTTCTAGTGATTCTTATCTAACTCGTCTTCCCAGTTTTGCCAATTACCTGACCTTAGGTTATTTTTAAGATGCACAATACCTGACTGTAGGTCAATTTTAAGCTAGTGATTTCTTGTAAGGTGGATTTTCGATGTCTATTTTCTTCCACATTTTTAACGAAATCTCTGAGATTTCACTTAAGTGATGGGAGTGTAATGGAAGGTGAAGGCTATCTCAAAGGGCTCCTAATATTATCTCGAAGAGTGCGAATAAGTGATTCTTCTCATTTATTTCTTGCTCGAGGACTTGAGGAACTATTTTCTCGTCTTTTTCAGTGTAAGTCCATTAAAACTTCCCAAAAATCCTTTCTGACAAACTCTGCCGATAGGAATTTTGGGTTTCAATTGCTAGTTGAAAGAGTTCTCAAATAAACCGCTTCTGCGCTTCTTACTCTAGTAACTTGTTGGGAATATTCCACTTCTTCTGCCCCTAAATCTCAAAATCAAAAATTTCCCTAAAACATTGTCTAGTGGAGTAATTGGATATGATAGTCACAAATTTCACGCTCATTTTATACCGTACCCCATCTTTGCAGGGATACGGTGGGTGTACCTGCTTTAGCGTACTGTATGTATATCACAAAATTTTCTGAAACATGGAGTGCTGATCCGTTCCAGCCGTTCAAATCCCTGGTTGAAAGGGTACGTGCGAGCGGTTTTTCGCAATTCACACATCTCAGACATTCGTGGGGGTGGTGGGCAGGTAGGACCCCAATCGCTCCGCCCACTTTTTGAGTTGGGGGAGCGTATCTGGACGCCCAAGAAGAGCAGAGCGTGCTGTGCATAACCCCGGTCGTCCCCCCATCCGTCGGAACCCGATAACGCGCTCGGGGGACGGCTGCGAGGGCACGTGGGGGAACGTCTTTCAATTGTCGGGGGCAGGTGCCCCACGATTTTGGGTCCACCCCCAGGTACAACTGGGGGTGGACCCATTTCCACCCGCATTCCACCCCACGAATGTTTGAGATAGCCTTGTACTGGGTCTGCAATTGCACCAACTGTCACTCCGTCAAAAATCCCATGCACAGTGAATCCGCGCCGACGAGGCCGCCACAACGGTCGGGGATCCAGAGGCGGCGCGTATGCTGTTAGCTTCCAAGTCGCCCACGTCACAGCCAGATCATAGGCTGATACCGTGAAGATCACGATAAAACGTGATACGCAGACTAGAGATGGTGACGTGGAGTGACGCGGAGTGCTGGCTGTAGTGCTGGCAAGCGTGGCCGGACAACTATTTACATATAGTGAATCCGCGCCGACGAGGCCGCCACAGCGGTCGGCGATCCAGAGGCGGCCACGCTTGCCAGCACTACAGCCACGTTTGCCAGCACTACAGCCACGTTTGCCAGCACTCCACGTCACCATCTCTAATCTGCGTATCACGTTTCACCGTTATCTTCACGGTATGAGCCAATGATCTGGCTGTGACGTGGACGACTTGGAAAGCTAACAGCATACGCGCAGCCGACCGCTGTGGTGGCCTCGTCGACGCGGATTCACTGTACCATGGTCGAACGTAGTCTTTAGAAATCTCCAACATGTCGATCCATGATCTGCTTGCTAGACATAACTATATGGAGGAGGATAAGCGTCGCGGAAATCGGTACAGCTCAAACTACAACACTACACCTACCGTGACCTATAAAAATGGAGTTACGGTACAAAATGAGTATGATATTTGTGATCAGCATGTCAGATAAACCCACTATACAGACCATCAGAGAAATTTTGGATTTTGAGATTTTGGTGCAGAAGAATGCAGAATGAAGCACACTGTTTTCAGTGAATGGTGGACCAAAGCACAGAACTGATGGAGGCGAATACTTCTGAGCTCCAGGGAGCTACAAAAGCGAAGATCTCTTTCGGTATGAAACGAGCTGCACCTTCAAGACTTCAGCAAAGCTCATCAGCCGTTGTTGATGGTGAGTATTTCTTTCACAGATGTACAGTCCTTCTCAAAAAGATAGACTGATTGCGCGACTGCACCATCGCGCGGAACAAAAGGGATGCGGAGAGAGCATGCTCTAAGTGAGAGGGTCGAGTAGGTCCCGCCGCAACTTTCCAGCCGCGACGTTAAAGGCAGCACCCGCGGAAATTTTCATGTTTGAGATTTTGCTGAATTTTGAGGTTATCAGAGACGATGAACTCATAGGCAATGATGAAACAGCGTGAAACACGCCGGAAGACGGTAAATGAAGGCGCTGTTTTCCATGCGTCCACAGCGCGGACGAGTTTTCCGCTGAGGGTATACGCGCGTAACGCCACGAAATCCTGTGGATAGTGTGTGTTTCATACACTATACTACATATACTGCTTCACGCCATGCGCCGCAATAGCTATAGCTGGCGCCTCGAGCCGGGGAAAACTCGTACAGGCGTGAACACGGTCAGGCGGGTTCACGACGTCAGTTCGATTTTCTCTGCAGGTAAGCCATTATTGTTTGTGTTCATTTCACATTTATGATGTGCTGAGTCTGTACTTCGCCACACGCACATCAGCTCCGAGTCGAGGATTCCCGCGGGTGCTGCCTTTAAAGGCAGTGTCCAGGCAAAATTCTCGATACTTCAAATCCTTCATTTTCTTACTCTACTCGCCAAGCTGATTGCAATTGTGCTGGATTTCTCCACGAAAACCACGAAATTTGTGGTTTTTAGAGGGTTGAAAGTTACGATGTGGACGAGTTGTCCGGCCAAGAACGAAAAGGTGGCAGTGAGGCTTCTCGAGCTCCTGACTGTCTTGACCATCTCAGACAAGATTTGATCCGCCTTCACGAAATCGTCGAGTGGGCGGGGTGGGCACTGGAGATGGGTTTGGGTACTGGGTCTAAGGCAGATATCTCGCTTATTTCTGGGTCTTTTTCGCTGAAACTTTGGCAAATGCCTGTAGAGTCGACCCGCTTTCATAATCTAATGAGCACTCAAGCTCAATGATTTTGTCTGGTCACTGCCTTTAAGGCACTGACATGGCTTATTGAAAATTACAAATGCCTGCGTGTGAACAAATATTGACCTATACAGGCTGTGTTCACTGATTAGAGCATAGGTGGAATAGGGTGAGTATCGTACTCACCCCACCTTCACTACTTTTGGCCGAGTCAGGGGGGGGACCTTCACTTTGAGACGCCGTTTTTAGAGAAAAATAGGACGCCGTGTGAGGATTGGTGAAATGCGCGGTAATCAATAATGATAACAAACTTTGAAAATGTGTATAGTTTTGGAGGAGGTGCACTACGAAGGCTCAATATTGGCGTCGGAAAATGGGGTGGATGGAAGGGTTGGGTACGCGCCCCGGCCTGTGGCGCGCGCGGTATTGAACTTTTCCCAAATGCGACGTGGGCTTCTAATAGAGGAAGGTTTTCGTTATCGAACCTTATACAGCATGCCTATACTCGATCGCTCCTTCATCCCGCCATTTTTCCCAAACATCCGGAATTTTCGACTTTCGATCGATATTTTTGGCCTCACGGATTTTAGGGATCCACAAGAGTTGAGCCGATGATCGGCTAGAGTAGGTGAGAGGGGGCAGAGTACTACATGAATGTATTCACAATTAGTATCGAAGAGTAAAAGAAGCTGAGAAAAGAGAGTTTGAAATTTCACATTTTTCCCGATTTTTGGGACGAAATTTCAGGAAAACCAGGGCGCGCTCCACGATTCTGTGATATGCCTGGTAATCATCAATGACAGATATGTTAGAAAATGTGCAGCGAATTTGGACAGGCCCCTCACGGGTCTCGCCGTTGACCGCTGAAAATCCGGAAAAATAGGTGCATGGCAAGGTTGGGTCCGCGTCGCGGCCTCTAGTGCGCGTGGTATTCCACTTTTTCCGAATGCGACGTGAGTTTCTGATAGAGAAAGATTTTCTCTATCAAACCGTATACAGTACGCCTATATTCGATCGCTCCTTCATCCCGCCATTTTTCCCAAACATCCGGAATTTTCAACTTTTAATCGATTTTTTCAGGCTCGGTTGAAATCGTTTCTCAGATGCGACGTGGTCTACGTAATCAGCTCGCTCTGCTGCGTCTACTGGTATCGGACTCGGAGCTGGAAATTGCGTGGGAAGCTCCGCCGGCCGTTAGGTGAGCACGTCATAACTGGCGTACTCACCTAGCCCTGCGAAATAGTGCATTGGGGGAGGAGACGCAGAGACTTTAGGTGAGCACGCCCGTTGTGGCGTGCTCACCTAACGGCCGGTAGAGCTTCCCACGCAATTTCCAGCTCCGAGTCTAGTACCAATAGACGAAGCGGAGTGAGCTGATTACGTAAACCACGTCGCATCTGAAAAACGATTTCAATCGGGCCTACAAAAATCGATTAAAAGTCCAAAATCCAGGATGTTTGGAAAAAATGGCGGGATGAAGGAGCGCTCGAATATAGGTGTGCTGTATACGGCTCGATAGAGAAAACCTTCCTCTATTAGGATTCCACGTCGCATTTGAAAAAAGTCCAATACCGCGCGCGCCACAGGCCGCGGCGCAGACCCAACCCTGCTATGCACCTATTTTTCCGGATTTTCAGCGGCCAACGGCGAGACTCATGAGGGACCTGTCCAAATTCGCTACACATTTTCTAACTTACCTGTCATTGATGATTACCAGGCATATCACAGATCCGTGGAGCGCGCCCTTGTTTTCCTGAAACTTTGTCCCAAAAATACGAAAAAATGTTAAGTTTCGAACTCTCTTTTTTCAACTTCCTTTTCCTCCTCGCCACCAATTGTGAATATGTTCATCTAGAACTCTGCCTGCTCTCACGTACCCTAGCCGATCATCGGCTCATCTCTTGTGGATCCCTAAAATCCGTGAGGCCAAAAATATCGATCGAAAGTCGAAAATTCCGGATGTTTGGGAAAAATGGCGAGACGAAGGAGCGATCGAATATAGGAGTGTTATAGACGGTTCGATAGAGAGAACCTTCCACTATTAGGAATCCACGTCGCATTTGAGAAAAGTTCAATATCGCGCGCGCCAGAAGCCGCGGCGCGGACCCAACACTTTTGGTAGGCAACCTTCACTTTTAGACCTCCGATTTTCACGTTCGACCTTCACTTTCAAAGACCCATGCTCACCACTATTCCACCTATGGATTAGAGGATTGCCAGCCTACCATAACCCTACCAAAATGGGGTTACGGTACACAATGAATACGATATTCGTGTTTAGCACCTCAAATAACCCCTCTATGCAAGGTTTCAGCCAAAAATTTTTTTGAAGATTTTGGGGCCAGTAAAGTTGAATAGTGCCCTTTTCTCTTTTCTATTCGACTTTCGTACCTGATGAAGCGCTCCACAACATTTGTTCTTGTAGTGTTTTGAAATAGTTCATGAGTAATATTGACCAAAATGGCTGTTCAGTGCAAGTCGACAGTGATGAGGAACGAAAGCATGAAGAGGAGGCCAGAATGAATAAGAAACGTAAATTGACGCATCTTGAAGATGGCGGAGCACAGTAAGTAATTCGTTCATTTGGCGCATGATGAGGGTCGGCTAATGTCCGTACAGGGTTCTTACAGAGATGATGGCGACAAGAAAACGAAAACTGCCGTAATTCCAGTGGTCAAAGAGCACGACTGGCGTATTGTAAGGCTTCTAGATCTGAAAAGGGAAGGCAAGCTAACCGATGAGGACCGTGCAAAGCTGGCTGTTCTCACGGGAGAGCAGCAATTTACACCACTAGACGTCAGTTGGTTCGTGTTTGGAACACTTGTAGGAATATTACCGGTATTTTTGCAGGGGTCCTCTCACGATAATCATGCGATAATTGTTGATGAGGAAAGGAAGGAGACGGAGGATGCGGACTATGCTGCAGTGAGTAAACCTAATGCATAAATCTTACCAAGTTTATCGTAGTTGTTGTGGTTACCACATTCGGTCAGATCTGGTTGTAATGCAGTGGTGAATGCAACCCTCACCCCTCCCCGAGAACGGGTCGCTGAATTCTCCAAATTTCTCCAAAGTTGCGGAGACCCTGCTTCCCCCCCCCCCCCCCCC
>JARK01001373.1:420028-443615 GCA_000688135.1 Ancylostoma ceylanicum
GGGAGGGTGCCAGACGCGAGGGTGAGCCAGACGGGGTATTTGGCTCACCCTAGTTTTTCCGTCGGGAGTGAACGAAAGTACTAAGTATTATATATCATTCTGGTCAGAATTTCATTCTGAATTCAGCTGACAACTGCGCAACATCCAGTTCCTTCAAATAAGCAAGATAATCCTCTTTTCACGTTTTCAGGAATTTCTNTTTTTCCGTCGGGAGTGAACGAAAGTACGAAGTATTATATATCATTCTGCTCAGAATTTCATTCTGAATTCAGCTCACAACTGCGCAACATCCAGTTCCTTCAAATAAGCAAGATAATCCTCTTTTCACGTTTTCAGGAATTTCTCAGCCATTTTCAGTTGCACCTTTGTGATCTTGCTGTCATCCAGTCCTCAATAACATCGGCAAGAAGTCTGACAACTGCGCAAAGCTTAATTTCCCAAATGAAGAACGTTATTGTCGGTCAAACTGTAATTTTGCCGCAAATTCCCATCAATTTCATGGAAACATTTTCTTCAAAGGAATCAATCGGCCATGTATGAACATCGACTTTTCTTAGACTGTATTGTGTGAAGAATTTAAGCCACAACTGCGCATTTCATGTAAATCTGCTTTGCCTGAATTACAATGCATATGTAGTTTCATTCCCTTTTTTGGTCCGGGACTTCGTCCCGGACCCATCTTATCCTTTTCGCCATAGGTGAAGGTTCCCCATTCGGGCCCAATCAAAAGTGATGGTGGCCTGAGACACGTCTCAGGCTATCGGACGTATGGGTGGAACAAGCGCACTCGAGCGGGAACACTAAACTTGTTATTAACATCTGCATCCGAGCTGAGTAAAGGGATTTTCACATACAGTGGACGTCGATGCCGGTGACCCTCTGCGGCCTCGAAAAGCACGCGGCGCCACCGCGCCGCTCGAGCAGGAGTCCCCACCCCCCAGGAACAACAAACTTTAGGGTTTTCTTGATAGTCAGTTGGTTTTCTCATTAGTTATCACGAGATGTGATGAACAGCTATTAAGAAAACCCAGATTCGACACCACGGCGACTATTCCATCGTGAGCGGCGCGGTCGCGTCGCGTGCTGCGGAAGGGTCACCTCCATAGACACGTACTACAGGCGAGCGGCCCACGCACGCGTCGTAGGTTCTTCCCGCCGTGACAACTTTCTATTGACACATTTTATGGGCCATGTGAAGTAAATGATGGTTGCTGCCCGTCAAATTTGACGCATCGGTCCGAGAGCTCACGAAGTTCGCGTTATCTTGAGTTTGCGCGGCTGTCGCGACGGCAAAACCAGGAACATTCGCTATAAACCTGCCAGGAATACCCCTTCAACGCGTGACAATCATAGATAACGCGTATTGGAGAACAGCGATATGCCCAGTTCCCTCCGGGCACGGATCCACGCCCACGAATACGTGGATTCTCGTTTTTGACCACGGTGACCACATCAATCGTTACTGAAATCATTGGGAAGAGGAACCGCATCTTTCAGATGAGCCCGAAAATCCAGAATTCCCACTAATTCGCATCGAAAAGAGCGATGATCATGCCATGAAGTGATATCCAGGCTGGAACGCCCATGTTTACAGTGGACGTTCCATTAGAGTTCAGGAATGCTATACGGTATCTGCGCAGCATCGATTTGCGATCAGCCTCGGACAATTCGCGCACTGTTGCTGTCGCTTTCCCCGGTTGTGACACGGTCGATTCTGGACGAAAAAACCCCCTCATCCGTGCCTGTTTCCACATGAAAACTCTCGTTCCGGCTACTGCATGGCGCTCGATGTGGTGTTCATGTCCCGCCTGTCTAGCATGTGCCGTCCGTGTTCATCTGTTCCTCTGATATCTGGAATTTTATCTAGGTGACTTTCTCGGGTCTGTTTTGAGCGCTATCGGCTGGCTAGGTCGGATTTCCAGCCCCACATCATGGCCTGAATTATGTCGGAAACTTTATTTCACTCTATTCATCAATTAGTTCGCATTCATTGATTATCACTCGTTTATTCCTTCACTCGTGGCTAGCATTAAACCGTGATTAGGGCTCATTCTCCTAATTAGCACAGACAAAAGCGGAAATGGGCTCACTCCAGCCGCTTTGCGCCGGGTTTGACTATCAATAGGAGGTCGGATATGGATTTAACTGTATTCTTTGCGCTTCGTCCCCTAATTCCGCTGGGAGCGATTGTTAGCGATTGCGAGTACTACGTGGTAGTCGCAGCATATCTGCTGTATGTACAGTCTTTGTCGAGAACATAGACGGATGGCGCGTGCAGTTCCTTAGCGTCGCGGCTGCAGGATCGCGGCGGGACCTACTCGACCCTCTCACTTGGATCATGCTCTCTCCTCATCCCTCGTTCAGGTCCCGCCGTGATTGTGCAATCAAGGAATCCGTCTATCTTTTGAGAGAGACTGTACTCGCAGCGTAAACGTGAGCTCTCATCATTTTATGGATTTGTTCGTGATCCAACTCGTTGCAAAGTAGAGGTGCTTAGGCTTCCCACCCTTGTGTCAGGTCCGATAGACGGATTTATAGAAATCAGCAGTATCTAAAGTCTTGTGCTAGTGCTATGCTAGTGCTATGCTAGTACCAACGTGAATACAGAACACTCTATTTGTCGTAGCTGTCGTACACCGCGTGACGCAGCACACTCAGGTGCGGCGCGGCACTCTGGGCTGTCTGTCGCCCCCTGGCTCTCTGACCAATAATGGCCGCGCTGCAACTATGGACACTGCGCCGTGCGGCTGGACAGTTAGATAGTAAATTGAATAGTAGGAATATAGAGATAGATTAGGTGAAATTACCAGTTAGGTTTTCCTGTAAAAGGCTAGATTCTGTCATGTCCAACACAGATTTCATCAAAATCGCTACTCCCCTAATTGATCATTTTTATTGAGCCACGCTGTAGAGGATTAAGTAAAACAGTCCCACGTGTGAACGTATGGGGAAAGCTCACCACATCACGTTTTTTTTTGCCTGTAATTTGTCGTCATGAAAAGTTGAACCCTCTTTCGGTATTATTAGACCAACACGTTAAATTCTTGTACCTGGATATCCACTTTCTGGATATTCTTGAAGGCATTTCATCCTCTTTTGTTCACGAGCCTTCGATAGGGGACAAATTTGGCTCGAGGAATTTATCCAGGAAGGAGATCTTATGCTGACATTTTCATCACTTCTGAGAACTAGTGAGATCCTTCGTCAGAGGCTGTTTTGAACAATCCTAAGGACGGATGCATCATTGATATTACCCAATGTGAACGTACTAACACCACCCAAACTTACCCAGAGCTAACACTCCCTTACGGGAGCGTCAATACGTTTACCCTAGGTAACCCCAACGATGCATCCAGGCCCAAATCCGTTGAAGTAGTATTCTTTTGACATAAAAGCTTAGTTTAAACTGTTTTTCGGAGTTCCTTAGGTAGCTTATAATGTTCCCACTTGATTTCCGCTTGGCAACGATCCATTGTCATCTCAATTACCATTTTGTGTTATCTCTGGACAAAAAACCGCATTTGTTCCAAGTGGTGAAAACGCGGATGGACAAATTATATTGGACAGGAACGTGGGTTGAGACCAGTGGGAAGGGTGTGTCATCATTGTGTTTTCCCACAAATAGCTTCAGTGGGCGTCGATGGCGGTGATCCATCCATGGCCGAGAAAAGCACGCGGCGCTACCGCGCCGCTCACGATGAAATCGTCGCCGCAGTTACTATCGTTAATCTGGGTTCTCTCGATAGTTGTTTATCGCATTTGATGTTAACTAATAAGAAAACTAAAGTTGTTTATCGCATTTGATGTTAACTAATAAGAAAACTAACTAACTATCAAGAAAACCCTATAGTTTGTTGTCCTAGAAGGAGTTTCTCTTTGGGCGACGCCGTCGCGTCGCGTGCTTTTCGAGACCGCAGAAGGGTCACCGCCATCGACACGCACTGTAGATATCTTGAATGAGGGATCCAAAGCAGATTCCAATATCTCGATGTGCTCTAAGGAAACTCCTAGGCTTATGAGAAGCATCACCTTTACAGTTTTCAAGCGTTCACGTATCAATTCGGAACAAATTAAATTTAATCCATGAGCGCCACTTCCCATTCATATCAGTCGGGATGATTCACAAAGGGCAGCTTTCCTTGGTCATAGGGCATGTGACGTATCACAACACAATGCGTCTCTACGCGGGGGACGCAGTGAAAACTGTGTCATTGAACGACTTCGCTCCGCGAAGGTGAAAGGGAACGCACAGTGAAAAACAACCGCCAAATTGTAGGCATATAGCTTCTCTCCCTTAGTTTCCTGGAATATTTGTACAGTGCAAAATTCTATTATAAGATAAGTGTAAACACAATCGCACCGCCACTGAAGTTCACTAGTCAGACAACGGCTCGTTTCCCGTTTTGGAAGTGACTCCGCCCATCGAGACGAAACCGCCATCTGGCACAGGGAGATCGATTGATTCGTTGTGCTGGTCCCGGCGCGATAGTTGTGTGCGCGCTCTCTGTACCGGTTGTCATTTCAGTTCACCACATTTTAAATCTGGCAGCTCCTTAATTGTGATGTGGTGTGCAGTGGTAGACTTGCCTTGTCTTTCAGTGTGATATCCAGTTTTATGCCTTCAATTTTCTGTGGAATAGTTCATACTTACTGTTTCAAGAATTAGAGCAATCCTATGTTTTGCGTGTAGCTGCACAAGACGCATTGTGTCTCACGTCAAATCTTGGAAATTGAGCGCTGTCAGTAACTGGAAACGTGCCAAAACATGTCTCGCCTAGAACAACTGGCAAGATTTACAGTCCTTCTCGAAAAGATAGATGGATTGTGCGTGCGGTTTCTTAGCGTCACGGCTGCAGAATTGCGGCGGGACCTACTCGACCCTATCGCTTAGAGGATGCTCTCTCCGCATCCCTCGTTCAGGTTCTGCAGCGATGGTGCAGTCGCGCAATCACTCTATCTTTCTGGGAAGGACTGTACCTCATCTTTGAAGCCTGCCAAGTGGCAAGATTAGTGAAGCAGACAGTACATGATCGAATGCATCACATTATTTATCTCTCCCCTCTTGCTTATCTGCAGGGAATTTAGTATTTATACTATTTCGGTACAGTTGTCAATTACATATCGATTGAAGTGAAGATATTGGTAGCAAATGTTGTGCAAATTTACGCAGATGCGAAATGATCATGCATTAGCCACTTAACTCGAAACGGGCACCCGCCAGACGCTTTCGCGTTCTCTCATCTTGTTCTTCACACCAAAAAAATACACGCGATCAAGCCGGCGTAGTCCAGCTCTTCACTGGTTGTTCATCCGAACTAGTTACGAGCTGTGAGGTTTCGCAATAGCGTCAAGTTCCTGCCTTCAATTGCATGTACGTGGTTTGTATTTCCGTTGCGATGCTTATTTCACTGTTTATACAGTACATGTTTTCTCAAATTCTAAAATAGTTAGCGAAAGTAAAGGTCCACTGGTGCGGAGTAATGTTGTTTTGACTGAATTCTGGGATACGGTAGCGTCCAGAGTCCGTGTAGCGTTGAATTGCGTACACTTTTAGGACAACGCTTTTTTCGCGGCATCGCCATGCATGTGACCTTGATAGCGGGTGTTTCTCTTATTTTTTGTCATATTTCGGCGGCAAACACTCATTTTCTTGAACCAGTAGCTTCAGTCTAGACTGTTCCTGTATCTAGCTGCGTTTTTTGCCATCGAAATTGATTTCTGTTACTGGACAGGGTTTTCTGTCTCACATCCGATTTCGAAACCACCAAATTGATCGATTTTACATTATTTTGCGCACTTTCCTCTTACGTTTGTTGCCGGCCGCTATTTTGTTGTTTCCTCACCAGTTTCCTGAGCGTCTTGTTGTTTTGTTAGAGGTAATTAGTAGTTGCTCTTCATTCCATTACTGCTGCACTAGTTTTCGGTCCACCATGATTGTTTACCTATATCGCGCGTGTGAAGTGCTATATTTTTTTTCACAAAGTGCATTTTATCACAATTTCTACATCGTTTTAAATATTGTTGTTCTTTACAGTTGGGTCAGACAACATGGCCGCATCCGTCACAAATGCCAATACCGGCACGCCATCATACTCAATGGCTTCGCTCTACGTCGGTGATCTTCATCCCGATGTCACTGAATCGATGCTTTTCGAGAAATTTAGCACTGCCGGATCTGTGCTGAGCATCCGCGTCTGTCGCGACAACGCTAGCCGTCTTTCACTCGGCTACGCGTATGTGAATTTCCAACAACCAACCGATGGTGCGTTTTTTTCACTTCCGAACAGTTGCGGATTTACCATTAATTTCTTGTGGTTCCTACTTCTTATATTCAACTGCTGTAGTGGCAGCAAATGTGCGATTTCAAGAGCGTAGTGCTTCGGAAAATCTGTAAGAATGGATGAACGTTAACATTTGGCACGCGTAAAATGCTTGTTTATTTTTCCTGAGCTCTTCGAAGGTTTCCTTAGGAAACTTGACTGATAGCGTTTATCGAAAACCTTCGCTTACGTTCTTTCCACGTACTTAGCAGCATTCTTTGACCAAGTTATATTTCCAAAGTTCAGCTGGTTTCACTATTAGCTCTTATGGTCCGTAGTGAAAACTATAATGTTGGGATTAAAGTTAGGAACTAGTACCTGTAATATGAACTTAACATCTTTGACTTGTAAGTGTACTTATGGCTGAAAAAGTCTGTTTGAATGCGAGACTCAACTTGGTTCTAAGGGGCAGCTATCCTGTCATCATGATAATGCTCCAATGAAAAAAAATATCACAGAAAAAAAACGCTGTCATTTTACACAATGCTGCGTTGTTTTATAGGGTGCACGTTTTTGTTGAAGATTTTTTATCGTAGTTATCCCAAGGTTGGACACGCATCTTTGGTTTTCGTATCTACGCAGCGCCTCGATCTTTGCATGCACATTTCTTATCATATGTATCATCACCATTATTTTTGAACGTTCCTCTTTCCTAAGAGTCATCATAGAGGAATGATTATCACTTTGAAGTAAGGAAAAAAAAAACTAATCAGCATGTGTCTAAGCAGTGGGGGCGAAAAACTAATAGAGGATTTCCGAAATTTCCAACTGAATGTTCCTGCTGGTAATGCTGTTGGAAATCAAACTCATTTTATCAAAGTCCACTTATCTACTTTTTTCACTTGAATTTTTGAGTTGAGATTGGGTTCAAACAGGAAAAGTTAACCGTTTCGGTTAATGCAAGAGCAGAACTCAAGTGATCTACGGAAAACCGAAATCCCTCCACTGTATTGTGCGCATTTCTGTTTTAATTCCTGTTCGCGAAGGGAATGAGCAGTGAAATTCAATGCTGTATAAGTAAATAAAAGTTAATGTTGGGCTGTTATAATCATTTTTTTCCTCTTGTACTCAATTTGTGGCTGTCACGAGACAGTCTAGTTTGTTCAGAGCATACTCCTTTTTTCATCTATTGATTTTTGCAGCGGAACGCGCTCTCGACACAATGAATTTCGACATCCTACATGGCAGACCGATGCGGATCATGTGGTCACAGCGAGACCCTGCCGTTAGAAGATCAGGCACGGGCAATATTTTTATCAAAAATTTGGACAAAGTCATCGACAATAAGTCCATCTACGACACATTCTCGCTCTTCGGGAATATACTATCGTGCAAGGTAGCTTTTTTAAAACAAGCCTTCTCGAACTGGGACTTGGGCCAATTAAGAGGACTGTTCCACCTAGGTTGCCGTTGACGAGGAGGGCAACAGCAAGGGGTACGGGTTCGTTCACTTTGAGACAGAAGAAGCTGCACAAAGTGCGATCAACAAGGTCAATGGTATGCTCCTTGCTGGAAAGAAAGTGTGAGTTCCCCGCTATCCATCGATTTTTTTAAATTCGGAAAATGCGATATTTTTGTTCAGATTTGTTGGAAAGTTCCAGCCGAGAAGTCAGCGAATGCGCGAGATGGGCGAGTCCACAAAAAAATTTACAAACGTATTTATAAAAAACTTCGGCGATGCGCTGGATAAGGAGGCGCTTCAGAAGCTGTTCGAACCCTTCGGCACTATCACTAGTTGTGCGGTTATGACCGACGGTGAAGGGAAATCGAAAGGTTTCGGATTCGTCGCTTACGAGCAGCCGGAGATGGCCGAAAAGGTAACGTTGTTTACCTCGTTGTAATTCTGATGGATCGCGGAATTCTTTCCTCAAGCTGGTGTAAAATTGATAAAAATCTGCTGCGATCGCAGCGGGGCGCACATTATTCACAAAATTGCTCCTCTGTAGAAAAATTATTGTTAGCTTATTTTTACACCATTGCCCTGATTTTTTCGACTATTATCAAATATTTAAATTACTTTTCAAATTAAGACTCTCCGTATCCCATTTCGCGAATAGCTCACTTTTTAAGTGCACCCATCTTCTCGCCACTGCCAAAAATGGTTCCTTTCCTACATGATAGGAACTAGTTCTCACTTTGAGAGCTTTCTTAAGACGCAGTGTAAGCGTGAGGCAGCGCTATTTCTCTATTGATCTAAAATAAAGTGGGGGGAAACCTGCCGTGTAGCTCTTCAAGCTATCCTAGGACTACGCCATAACCGGCAATTTTTGTTGAAAAACGCCCCATGTGATCGTGTGTTAAGTGGTGAAGTTTGACGAACTGGTTGACAGAACATTTCGATTAAGGAAGGGATGCCACAGGCGGTTTCAGTCTTGGAACTTCCAGTAACTTCTTCTGAACTGATAAATCGGAGCACTTATCCAGTTATAAAGGCAGCAACTAGTGTAATTTTACTCCCAGATTTAGCTTTAATGGTAGATTCAACACTGAGGTGACAGAATCTGAGTGAGCCTTGGCCGAGAATTTTGAAAATCTCTGGCGATGGTGGGAAATGCTCGATACCTCGTAGAAATGAAGTGTAGTTACTCTGTTGTTTTTAGTTACTGTGTTTGTAACATGCTTTCGCTTTATTCATTAAACCCGGATTTGTGGTACAACTCTCAATCGGTAAGGCCCCCGTAAAAAGGTTTATTGGACATTTTGGGAGAATTTGACGCAGGGAACGTCAGTCACGATTGCCACTCCTGCGGACTGGGCGCGCCGCAACATCCACGCGGCGCGAGCGAGACAACACTCAACATCTCCATCTCCCCGCCCGCGCCGTGTGGATGTTGCGGCGCGCTCAGTCTGCTGGAGTGGCAGTCGTGATTGACGTTCCTTGTACATCATTGAAGTCAGCGCTTTGGCCTGGCCCAGAATCTGTTAACACTTCAGAATCGGATGACGAAAAGATACACACTGCCTTTAAGATGGCTTACTCACTATTACTTTCAAACGCTCATGTTTACCCTAACAGAATGGTTTATAGCCCATTCAACCTGTAGAGAGTATTGGTGGAAGGATCATAACTGAGACACGGCCGTTTTTAATTGATACTAAGCGTGCTTGATAACACACCCACACCACATACCTTCGTTCCGTACGTGCACCAATACTCAACTCCTTTCTGAAGGGTGCATTAGGATCCTGTCGAGAAGCAAATCATGCGGAAACCTAAGGCTTTTGGCCCAGATTGGCGCGTATGTGTTGAAATTGTTTCTTTTTTTCCCAAGAAACCAATAGTAGGAAGAACAGTTGCAGTTGGCAGTAGGGATCTCAGTGCTCGAATCAACTTGACTTGGGATTCTTCATTGAAGAACCCTTTCTTTTTGTTTCGCTCGAGCATGACCACAGTTTTTGCTAAGGTGATCAAATTCAAAAAAAAAACTATTGAGGGAATAATTCGAGGGATTATTTTTTCTCAGTACTATTTTTTCAGGCCGTAGCAGAAATGAATGATTACGTTATCGAAGGTACCGACCATAAGTTAGTTGTATGCCGTGCACAGAAGAAGAGCGAGCGTAGCGCCGAACTGAAACGCAAGTATGACCTTCAAAAGGTTAGCTTTCGTCAGAAGAGTTTACTCCAACATAATTCACTCTAGTCTGCTCGTGAGAGGGTTGTGATTTATAGTGTTCTGTTTTAGGTGGAACGTATGCAGCGCTATCAGGGTGTGAACCTCTATGTAAAAAACCTCGACGATACAGTAGATGATGAAGCACTTCGCAAGCACTTCGAATCATATGGCAAAATTACATCTTGCAAGGTAATATAGCGTTCATAAAGAATGTGGATTTTAAACCTCGAGCGTTCAAGGCTAGGAACAGAAAGCACGCAGAGGAAAGCGATTGTTATGAGAAGTGTGTTTCAGGTTATGACCGATGAGAATGGTCGATCCAAGGGCTTCGGTTTCGTATGTTTCGAGAAGCCGGATGAGGCTACTAACGCAGTAACGGAGATGAACTCGAAAATGGTGTGCTCAAAGCCGTTGTATGTGGCGCTGGCGCAACGCAAGGAAGATCGTCGAGCTCAGCTTGCTTCACAGTACATGCAAAGACTTGCAAGCATGAGACTGAGCAACAACGTTCCCGGCACCATGTACACTCCAAGCCAGGGCGGATACTTCGTGTCCAGCACTTTGCAGGTATGATTTTTGCGTTTAGTAGTTGTAGTGTTAGGTTTCTTTAGACTCCATAATATTGCATAGAATCAGCGCGGCTTTGCACCTGGAGCCATGGCTGGAACGGCAATGAGGAGCTCCGCACGTAACTGGCAGAGCAACTTTGGTGGTCAAAACCCATACATTGTTCCTGGTGGACCCGTGTTCCAGGTATTGCGTTTTACTGGTTTTGCTTATTTCCTCGTTATATTGTTGTTTTTTCCTTACCAGTAGTAGTGCTTGAGGATAAGTATCGTCTAATCCTGGGTTGTGACAATGTTTCTAAAACTAAAATTTGCCAGGGACGTGGACGCGCTGGTGGAACCGCAAGCGATATGAGGGCTCAGCAATTCACCCAGAATGCAGTACAGGGCGGAAATCGTCTAGCTGGACAAAGAGTGGTACCGGGTGGCGTAGCTGGTCAAGCACAGGGTGCTGGCCAACGCCAGCATCCGGTAAGAAGGGTTGGAAGTTGATGCCGAATGACGTCACACTTCTGGCCAATTCTATAGAGCCTATGGAGCTATTTTATAGTCTATGGAGCTTTTCTGCAGTTTACTGTCTTGGCTACAAATTGTTATGGAATTTTCAGGGACAGAGGCCTCAGGCAGCCGGAGGAAAACAAAATGCCGCTCCGTTGTTCCAGCAGTATCCTCAGAGTCAACAGCAGAGACCTGCTCCTATCGCCCAAGGGATCGTCGTCGGAGGACAGGAACCCCTCACCTCTCATATGCTCGCCCAGGCCGCTCCACAGGTTTGCTCTAAGCATTCTTTGGTGCATTTGGGTACGAAAACAGCAACGGATTTTGTATTTTGGTTTGCTTTACTTTCTTGTTCTGCTGACTGTGAAAAATATTGTTGAAGACTTGTTTTGATTGAAGTTATGGGATTCTGACTAGTTGTGATTTTCGCATTTGCAGGAGCAGAAACAGTTGCTTGGCGAGCGCATCTACGCTCTCATTGACAGACTGTATCCGGGTCACAAAGACGCTGGCAAGATCACGGGAATGATGCTGGAAATCGACAACTCGGAGCTGATAATGATGCTGCAAGACATGGATCTGTTCAAGTCGAAGGTTGAAGAAGCGTCATCGGTCCTACAGTCGGCGGCCAAAATGAACTGAATTATACACGCACACTTAGTAGTGTTCCTTCTAAGGGACAAATTACTATCTGACAACATCCTATTCCGTTCACTCTGGCTCCTATTCTGTTGCTCTGTTTTTTTTTATCAAATATTTCTAACAATAGACGTAGGTTTTTTGCGTGGTTCCTGTTTTCCTGTTACTCACTTTGAATTTGTTGCCAGAAGAAATAAATTTGTTGCTGGAAATTTTGCGATGTGAATGGAGTGTTGCGTGAATAAACGCTGTATGCTGCGTTAGTTGAGAGTTGTCTTGAAACAACATAATGTTAGTGTTTCATATGGAAGTTAGCTCTACAAATGCGGAGCTGGAAAATGCAGTCGCAAAGGTTTCCAAGAAGACCAGTTCCTACCTGAGAGCTGCTGCCAAGTTTGCAGTACAGAATAATTTGCCGCTGTGTTTGGCATCGGCCTGGAGTAGCAGAGCGAAAAATGTAAGTGCAAGTGGAGTATGAGGTTTGCACGGGGACTGGATTCCGGATTCACGAGGTTGATTACGGAGATCATAGTTTTATTAGGTGTTGGAGTTTTCTATACATTCAGATATGTTGTTATTAGGTGTTGGAGTTTTCTATACATTCAGATATGTTGTCTTGAGGACAGTGGTTTTGGATGGAACCGTTTGTATGGGTAAAAATGCTAGGGTGATGCTGATGGATAAATTACCAGCGATATATTTATTTATATGTATGTGTGGCAAATTGCACCAGTGATGGGTGGGCTAGGCCTTTTGTTCCAATAACAACGCCTCTTAAAATGACAACCTGACATTGGCATTGATCTTATACCCAGAGATGCACTATTTAGACGTATAATAAGGCACATTTTGGTGGTTCTTGGTTCTGATGATATATAGTACTTAGGCGCCATCGGTAAAAAGTTTCCGTGCGCGTCGAGCCCGCGGCGTTTCCGTGCGCGGCGCGACCCGCTTTTACACCTGTCCGGCGTCCTCGATCACCTGTTCAGGGGCACCTTTGTCAGGTTTTGGTCCAAGTAAGGTAGCTTTTTTTCGTTTTTCTCGATTAGTTGAGGTACTTTGGACTGAGGCCTGCGACTGACCGATAGTGATCCGGCGGATCCGCGTGCCTGGTTTTTTTGCACATTTTTCCCTCGCGTGCCCCATTCGTCGTTTCTTTTGATTTTAATGTATTTTTCATTTGTTTTCGGCTCGTATAAAGCTGCTTGTCCAAGGTAGTACTTCAGATAATGAGGGAAATCGAAGAAAAGCTACCTTACCTGGGCCAAAACCTGACAGACGTGTCCTTGAACGGCTAATCGAGGACGCTGGACCGCTGTTACAGGCGGGCCGCACCGCAGGCTCGACGCGCTCGAAAACTTTCTACCGATGGTCCATTTGGACTATATGCGCTTTAGTTCTCTTGATGCCGAAGGACTGGTCAGCTATTTTTTTTATGCAATTGAGATAGCTTATCTGATAGTATGTCATATATGGATTACATGGATTACATCTAGTATTATACATTCAGTGAAATTAAAATATGCAATCAGTTAGACTGAATCCTGAACAGAGAATCAACAAAACCGTAGTTCCACTTTCACCATGCACTGGTTTAGCCTCAATTTCGCTGTTCCTTGTTGACACAGGGATGTTTCCCATGTGAGCTTGGCTAGGACAGCAATACCAGTTGTGTAGACGTAGGGTTATTCTGCAGTCTTTCCTCAATAAATTTATCTTGGTAAAATTAGTGGTCGCTCTACTGTCCTTTAATAACATTGTTACATGTTAAGAAATTCAAACACAGTGTTTAGAAAGTGCGTATTTCAATTTTCAGGAGAATATTGTAGCAGGACGACCTACTGATCCAGCTTCCTGTATTATTTGCGGTCTCGATTTACGGAACAAGCGTTGCTTCGACGTTCAGATCAATGAAATTGAGTGAGCGATCCATTCCAACTGTACAGAAAGCAGCAGATTTCCGGTCTTGAATGTTTAGCATTCGATAAAATTCTAATTTCAGTGCGGTCAAGAACGTTCAAGGCGTTTGTTGTGGATGTCGGCAGATTTACAAATGTGGTGAGGTTCAGCTTCCGTCATGTTCGGTGTTGCCGCAGGATTTTGGTGAGCATTTTGGCATTTTTCAGGCCTTCATAAAAATGGTAGGCTTGGTTTACTCGCCTATATGTTGCTATGCTTCAGAAAGTGTGACAGATGACTCTAGCATCCTTGACAGAACTTTCGACGAAGGCAGTATATGTGCTGCATCGACGCCAATTGGGAAGAACAAGGTGATGCCTTTAATATCACCAAGGGTGACCAACTTGTAAGTTGCTGTTTAGCTTTTCTTATGGAAGCTCCGTGTGTACTGTGCTGTGTACTGTGATCCTAGGCAAAATCAGGCCAAGAAGAACCGCAAACGGCGAGGATCAGCGTTGGAACGGCTACTTAAAGAAGAGGATTCGGAAACGGATCGATCATTGAGTGGATTTCTGAACATGGTTGCGAAATATTGATGTTTTATTGGATTTATCATTGATAAATGGGAGAGCTCCACTTGTACTACAGCGGCATTATGCACGAAGTTTTTAGTCTTGAGCGATGGTGCTTGCTAAGCAACAAGCAACAGGTACTACGATCTGCAGTGCTAGTCTCAGGCTGCCGCTATACTCCTCGAGGAGTATAGCGGTTTCGGTCGCGGCGCCGCGGCGACACTGGCTGTTGTGCGTATTGATCGTGGGCGGCGCGTCGCTGGCGTGGGTCGCCGCTGTCGTCGACACTGGCGACCGACGGTCGCCGCCGTCGCCGCTGTCGTCGACAACAGCGACCGACCGTCGCCGCTGTCGTCGACAACAGCGACCGACCGTCGCCTATGTATTCATGTTGCTGTTTTGATATAGTGGTCACATTTATTTGCCTGTGTTGTTGTGTATGGCGCCATTTCCTCTTATGGTTGTACCTGCTTTTCCTTGTCAACGTGTTATTCAGTCTTCTTTTGCACGTTTTCATTGCAGCCATGTTTTCTGCTTTAGGTTTCTGGCGCCGTAGGAAGGAAAACACCGCCGACATTAAGTAAGAAGTGGAATTTAATCAAACAATCAGGAGCAGTTCCACTTTGGAACAGCAAAAACCAAGAAAATGTTACGCTAAAATATCCAGAAGTAATTTGATGTGCAGCTTTGTTTCTGGATTTCAAAATTGGAGGCGCTTGTGCTTGTTCAAGAGAACTGTTCGCTTATTGTCGGCAATCTTTCCATTTCTACGATGCCGGATTCCAGGCGGGGCCTAAAGTAGAAAATATGGCAGCAATGGAAATGTGCACAAAAAATTGAACGGCACGTGCACAGAGAAAAGTAGGGACAAAAATGAAAAGAAAATGTTGCCATACACAACAACGGAAACGGATAAATGTAATCACAGTAGTAGGACAGGAGCATAAATATATAGAAGGACTCTAAAACAAAAACCTACCTTTGTAGCCGCGGTAGTCGTCGCTGTCGTCGATCTAGATCGACGACGGCGACGACCGTCGGTCGCTGCTGTCGACGACAGCGGCGACAGTCGGTCGCTGTTGTCGACGACAGCGGCGACAGTCGGTCGCCGGTGTCGACTACGGCGGCGACAGTCGGTCGCTGCTGTCGACGACAGTGGCGACGGCAGCGACCGTCGGTCGCCGTTGTCGACGACAGCGGCGACCGAAACCGCTATACTCCTCGAGGAGTATAGCGGCAGCCTCACAACACGACAACTACGGCCCGCTTATGGCAGAGCACTATTCATCTCCCAGTCACAGTCGGCAAACGTCCTGCTCTTGTTCGCCGAAAAATAGTAAAATAGAAGGGTTCCCTATGATTCCAGGGGTTTTGCGGAATACCATTAGTCTCATCAGCTCACAAATTCTGTTTGAGTAGAAATGGGAGATATGGTTTTCTGGGTTGGGCACGGTGATTAAAGAGGAAAATTAGTGCACCAGAGCGTTTTTATGCATATGAAGAGCTGCAAACGCGAGCAGGACGATCTACCACAAGGAGTGGTCTGGTTGGAGTGACAACAGACATGTCGTCCCACATCGTAGCAAATACCTTACTTTTTCCCTCAGAAACCTTCCTCATGTAAACACAAGCACATGTTAATCTTTAAGTTGACTCCGAAGCACGTAGCGGGCATTCTATGGTGCTAATATGGCTCTTACTTTGAACATGCAGCCTGAACCGAATTCTCTGTATAAAATTTGAACGAAATTCATTCAGTACCGGTGCTGTGGCTGCAATTTCCTGAATGGATAAACAATCCTGTTTTATTGGAGAGATTCTATCCGAAGAAGTTTTGAACTATAAAATGTTGCTGTGGCTGAAGGATCTCGACCTCTATGAGCGTGGTTTCCATTGCGATCTTCCGAAGAGGGGAGGCCGGCTGGAGCGGGATTGGCAAGCTATGCTTGCTGGAAATAAGTACAGAAAGGAAGTTTCATCACTAAGAAGAAGTGGTGACGAACGAAACAGATGTAATTTATGCTATAAATGAACCAGGGAGTAGACTGATAGACATCTACTGTAATGTTAAGGGGCGATACATTTGGCGCAGTTGCGCTCACATTAATTTATTAATTTTTCAAATAATAATTATTACTCATTTAATATTCAAAATATTATTTTTATTATTTTTGATTTTCGTCTGAGTCCCCAAACGGTAGAGATCTTAATTGTTTCCCACGCCTCTTCCTGTCTATTTTCTGCGTTTGCCACTGATTTAACGGGATTTTTCGGTTTTTGGCAACCGCTGAATTTGCATTTAATTCGCACTGAACTTCTGAGAAAGCGTGTAGTGGGGGTTCTGAGAACAAATGGAAGGAGCTTCTGTCATTTGCCTTACTTGTTCTCTTTGTTCCCGAAGATTCGTTGGCAAATGCGGAGTCGGCGGAAAATTCGTTATTTCCTTGACAAGCAGCATTGCGATTCCTGATGTGTGTATTCTTTATGCAGCTTTTATGGAAGCGTGCCAATAATTTATGACTTGTTCATCGAATATAAATCATCTATTCCTGTTTGCTGCCCATTTTTATCCTTACAAGGTGTAAAATGGACGCACGTGAGATATCAATGAGATATTAATCAGCTTTTTGCACCGGTATAGCGAACATGACCAAGCAAAAACAATAAGATTAGTGACTAAATCTAACGTGCTTCATTTGCTACGACCACCATCAGTCGCGACAATGTCATGCTTTGCTGGGCTGTACAAACAGATGGTGGAAGGAGCGCTGCAGTGCTATTGCGGGTGATTGGGGGCTATTTATTGCTCCAAGCGGTTTCCATGTTTGACAGTCCTTCGACCTTTCGAGAGCGATTGTGGGATACAGTGAATTTGATAGCTATTGATCTTTGTTGAGGATAAAGTTTCGGTGGTGTCGCCTTCGTCTAAGCCTGGAGAATCAGAGACATGAGTGATTCAATCACTCAAACCATTTTGCTACAAAATACCTGTTATTGTGCTGTATTTATTGTACAGTGGGTGTCGATAGCGGTGGCCTTTCCGCGGCCACCACTAAAGCACGCGGCGCGACCGCGCGGCTCGTGCAGGATTCGTCTCCGGAAAAGCAAATGATGGGGTTTTTTTTGAAAGTTAGTACGTTTTCTTATTAGATAACATCAAATGTGATCAACAACTATTAAAACAACCCAAATTCGCCACTGCGGCGATGATTCAATCAGGAGCGGAGCGGTCGCGGCACGTACTTCCAAGGTCGTGGAAAGGCCACAGCCATTGACGCCCACTGTATATTTATAACGCGAACTAAAGACCAGCGTAAAAGTCCATGTCAATAAACACAGAATCATTAAAACACTAAACAAACAAGGATCAAAAACTGAGAAGCTAGGCATTTCGTTCAGCCCTCAGACCACTCTCTGGAGTTTGGGAGATCGCGAACGGTTCCACCGTTGAATTAGAGCGCAGATCTCAGACCAAACGTCAAAACTTCAAAAGCGCCGATTTCACAGAACGTCCGAAGTCCTAACATCGTTGTAGATGCCAAGCTTTTATCGGTCGTAAAATAGTGCCGGCAAACTTGCTTTCGGATATGTAAATGTGGACGAACGTAGCGGAGAAAATCGGAAGTGAATTAAAACTGGTGAATAATCGTAGAGCTTTCTCTCCACTACACTACTCCATGTGATGACGTGAAAGATATGATAAATGTAAGAGTTGAAATTATAATGTAGCTGTTAAATGTTCCACCGTTTAGCTTCAGTTTTTATTCTGCGGAAAATTCTCACAATTCTTCTGTAGTCGCACTTGAAAATGCCTTTAGTGTTGTTCTACAGGGTGGTCGATTGCTTAACTTATCTTATAACTTATAACTTGAAAGAATTTATGCAAAAATTGGATCCAAACTAGGAACGACACTAGAAATATTACTGTCATGAGCCTTGGGTTTGCCAATCACTGGGAAGAAGATACAAACTATTTTATGGATGTGGCAGTTTAAATTGCTGCAAAGATTACAGCAGATGGGAGACGTTGTTGCATTTTAGTGTAGGAACGAAAGTAAAAAACTGCAATAAGGTCATACTCGGGGGCTAGCGGATATCCGAATTCCGGAAGTTTCTGAATCCTAGCGATGCGCGAGCTTCTAACATCTTTGAAGGGTCGGAGTTGAGTTATGCCAAGTCCAGTCACATATGCTGTTTCTGCCCCTTCCCCCATGTTTCGCATCTCTTTGACACTCAACTTCAGAACTTCAGGTCGAACGTCTTACCTTCGCTCTCCCTTGTTATACTCTATCCTCCTTCTAGATGGTCTCGTGAAAAAAAAAAAACATTGGCGATGCAGAAAAAAAGGCCTTAACTTATTCTAGAAAAAAGCGGCTCGCTCACAAATCGCAGAGATCCAACTGCTGCAATGATTTCTATAGAGGTTCTTGAGCGATGAATAGAATGATAGATTACGTTGGTGGGAATGAATCAGTACTTTCCGGGCGATAACGTTGATGATGAATTGAGTTAATGGAAGAAAATGAGTATGATGGATAGCAACGTCGTGACCGTGGAAATCCTTAAAAAATGCTGTTGGAGTCACTATATTCGCCATTTAGAGTATAAAATGTGGGAAAATGGGCTGCGAGCACATTATCCTGTTGATGATCCCGCCGCTTACGCTGATTCTCATGTTTTCTTTTTTTTCTTTCTTCTACAGGTTTAGTGAAGCTTCCAGATAGTGGTTGCAACTTTTTTATTGAGTTATGTCCTTGAATAAATTGTCATCCGAGGAATACTGTGGAAATGAATGGGGTCAGAGGTGTGTTCTTCTTTATGTACAGTGAGCGTCGATAGCGGTGAACTTTCCGCGGCCTCGAAAAGCACGCGACGCGACTGCGCCGCTCACGATGGAATCGTCGTCGCAGTGACGGATCTGGGTTGTCTTGATTCGTCACATTTGACTAAACTAATAAGAAAACCAAGTAACTATAAAAAACAGATAGTTAGCTGTCCCGGGGAGGATTCCTGCTGAAGCGGCGCGGTTGCGTCTCATGCTTTCAAAGCAGCGGAAAGGGCACCGCCATTGACGCCCACTGTACCACAGGAGGAAGGGAGATCGCGCCGAAGGTCGGTTGTTAATGTGTTAAAATTCTATTTGTACGGAGCTAGAGATCACTTTCCACTGTTACTCCGCGAAATTTGACCATCTTGGACAGGCCAGAGTCCAATATGCCGCTATTTTTGGATTTCCGGATTGTGTGACCTAATTGAGCCTGAAAGCTCAGTCTTGACATCTTCTCACGAGGATATGAGAAGATCGACTGCAGCCCATCTAAAAAAAGCAGCATCAAGACATTGACACCATTTCCACGGGTGTTCCCTATCCGTTCCGGCGCACCGACGCAATTTGGATTGTGGCGGGGGGATTCCCCCCACTTTTCAGACTATTTTCGCCCTTTTTCCAGACACTCTTTCTAGGAAAAACAGCTGGGAAAGCGCTCTCTATGACGTCATTTACAAGACAGTTGTTTTCCGGGTCTACTGTTTATACGGTTTTCTTCCTGTGGCGACGATGTCGATGACATCACCGGCGACAACCTCGGCTACTGCGATTGATACCCGTTTCGCTTTCGTCGCCACCGCAGTCGTCGGCGGGGCCGCCGCAATCGCCCGCACGTGCGCGACTGTCCGTCCGCGTACGTACGCGCAAAAGCCATTTGTATTGTAAACCAGCCGGGAACCCCAGATAAATACTTCTTATTGCGACGGCGAACGCCTTCCGCTCAGACGCGGCCCGGCGCTGGCTCGACGACGGCGGCGGCCGCGGCCGCTACGGTCATCAACAATCGCAGTTCGCTTTTCCTACCTTTAGGATGTACATGTGAACGCCTCATGGGCTAGTTTGGTTAGTATTAGGTGGTGGAAGCATAACTCCCATTGAAGTGGTGGTTTCCACAGCTTTGTATGCACAAATACGTCACTTTGAACAGTTTCTTTTGTAATTAACAGCGTTTGTGGGAGGTTATTGACTTATTTTTTTACCATTTATCTCTGTTAGCTACATTCCCACTAAAGATGGTCTCGAGTTCGTTGAATGCTCCTTTCAGGTCATTGCCAGCTGCAGGTAAGTCTGCCCTATAATGAGGGGTTAAATATCGTACACCTTGGTTTTCTTTCCTGATAATCTCTCTCGAATTCCAACTTACATCGATGTCTTTAGCGCTGATACCTTTTCCATCAAAATTTTATCACTCCCAAGTCTCATAGGGATGTCCTGGTATGATAATTTAGATCCAAGTGCTTTCAGAAAAGATTAATTTTAAAAGGTTGTCCCGAAAATTGAATCTTCTTTCTAGCTATCAGGAGAGAGTACTAGTAAATTAAAGCACATACATAATTAGGACAGTTAGGAGTATTCAGGTTGCTGCGTTTGAAAAATGACGTTTTCAAGGAACCCGGAATCTGTTTAGTAACAGCTGAGTTGACGGTGTTTTTTCCAGAATTTCTGGAATTTGATTTCTTTTGGAAAACGAGACTGGGAACATTGCTTTCTGTTCGAGCTGTTCAAATTCGTAAGAGGCACAACAAGGGAGTCAACTTTCCGAATCCTGGCAGTAGTGCTTACCCCTAGATTCCTCAAGTTGTTTGAGCTGCCTCGCAGCAATCCGGGAGGGAAGCGAAGGGAGGTGGGAGGATATAGGAGGTGTAGAGTAAAACCCTCTAATAATATCTAAATTGACACCCGGGCTGCTTCTTCAGGGTCTATAGAGTTATAAAAAGTTAGAGATTACCTCTCATATCATAATTTCCGTCTGAGTTGAGCCATAGGTCGAGTTTGTAAGTCGAATTCTGATACTTATGGGTGGTCATGCCCGCTACGGTTCTGGATACGATACACGGATTTCGCTTTGGGAATTCCCACCTTCCTAGGAGTATATCGACCGGAATTCTTGCCATATATAGACCATGTTGAGTTCAATTTTTTTGGTGAATCCTGAATTTATCTAGATGGCTAAATAGATATGTAAATAAATAAGTGAATGAACAAACAAACAAATAAACAACCCTTCAATTTGACGTCGTTATTAAGGCTGTCACTACCTTTGCTACCCTTCCACTAATGAATCTTTCTGTTTAAAAAAGAAGGATCACCACACTGGGCGCCCTACACTGCATCTGATGAGGATCCACAATCCGTGGATACGTCGTTCCTACGCTAGATCGGCTAAAATTCAACTAAATCTCATAGCTTTCCATTACAGGAGCTCAACAATGCAGCTCACACCACGGCGGCACGAGCTCTTATCTGTCTACCTATTGGGCGCCGGGACACTTTTCATGTACCTCGGATACATAACCCAAGCATTCATAGCCGAATCAGTGATACACACAGTGAGCAAGCGATATCCAGGCACGATTTCCGAGTTTGCAGGATATTATGGGTAAGCGCTGTCTGATTCTGGTTAGTTTTCAGAAATAGCTGGGTTTTTCCAGGCAAGCCTTCCACTATTCGGCTTTTGCTGTCTCTTCATTGATTACACCGTCGATCCAGCACTACCTGTCCTCGAAATGGGTTCTTACAGTAGCCAGTGTGCTATTTGCCCTGTACTATTTGGGTTTCATCCATGTGACCAGCATCTATTTCTACTTGTCGCAAGGACTCATGGGGATTGGATATTCCTGTAAGTTTCAAGGCCCAGGATACTTTTGGACCTACTTTACCGCGACATATTAGGCATTGGGTAAATGTGCTCTGTGGGTAACCATATGCCCTCTTCGTAATCCCAGGTTTGAATCCAAATCCTCCTTGCAGTCTACAACAATGGAGAGGGCGCCTATCTGTCTGAACATTCCTCAAGACGAACGATCGAATCAAACACGGGAATCGAGACGGCTGTTGGACATAGCAGGTGGGTAATTTGCTGAGAATCGTCTTTATGGACACTATTCACCATATAATGTAGGCCATGGAAGCATTTCTCGGGCTCGTTAGCATCATTGAAAGGCTGGGTAGATTCGAACCTATGGTATGGTTGCTAATGGGTAGCAGCTGGATGTAGACACCGTTACGTTGGGTGAACACATTGATTGTGTGCTGGGCAGAAGGCAAGTTTGGGACCACATGCAACAATGAGATCGCCTAGGGTAAACAGGTTAACACCCCCATCCCTTCTCAATTTACCTATCGTAAACAGAAGCATAAACCCATTTACCCTAGGTAATCTCATTAATGCATCCGAGCCCACTACACTGCAAGAGTGGGGTTGAAATGAGCACTTTTCTTTCTGCAAAGCGGCAACCAAACAGACTTCTAGAATGACCCTTATGATGACATTCACCCCATCGGAAACGGGTTTTTCGTCAATCCTGTGATTTTTGATGTAAACTAGTAGAATCAGCGTGGCGAGGAGAACCAAGAACCTTCAGATACCACCACAATGCAAAACGAGGCAAACCCCTGCCTTTAACCACCACCAAGCAGAAGCAGCCCTCATGTCACTCCTGTCGCTCCATCCGTTGATTACTCTGAGGCTATGTACGCTTATAAAAGTCACTCATGAAACAGAATTTCGCTTCATGGAACCACTAACTACTTTAAAAACTTGGATCACAAAACTATGGAATAATTGAAGTAATCAATTTTTATCTGGACCTGAATATAATGGAGACCATTCATAGCCATAGCAGTACGTTCTAGCACATTTGTATCAATTAATTTCAGCATGTTCGTCGGTGGAGCCGCTCTGGCGCTGATCTTCTACATGCTAGCACCGGTACGTCTTCATTTTGAGCCTAACCACCCTGAAGATCTTGTGATCTCTCAGCTGACCTTTCTACAGAACACCCCTGGTGTACGCCAAACGTCGCTAGAATTCACGGACACGCAGATCCTCTGGATCTACGGCACCTTCTTCGGCTTGAACGTGATTTCGGTGGTGATTTTTGCCTGCCTGCCCACCAAGCAGTACGACAGCATCGCCTCCAACGCCAAGGACACGATGCCAAGTCTGAAGCAACAGATGGGTGGGTGGTGTTCTCCGACATTCTGGTGAGAATCTGCAGCCAGCAGTGAAAAATTGCTGAGCAGCTCGACTCGGAAAAATGGTCACATGAATCCCATGGAACTCGCGCAGCCGACCATATCTCTTCGGCTACGCGATAAAAACGCGTTCCGGTAGTACTTTTTGCGGTCAGAATGCGCCCGTAAACTAGTTTTCAATGACCTGATGATAAATTATAGCTTCTATTTGGAAGTTCTTGTGGTTGGGTGTATCTGCGAAAAGTCATACGATCGCAGTTTTTCCCAGTCGTCACAGTAGTGGTTATCCATTTTGGTGATGTACTGATTTGTCTATGTTACCGTGGCAGGGAAAAGGGAAGCTTGAATTCGCTTGGGGATGAAACAAGGAACAGTTTTCTGCTGTAGAAATGGGGCCAGCTTCAAGCGTGGTGATGATAAAAAATGAGCCCCAATACGACCCCCCCCCCCCC
>JARK01001373.1:443876-469229 GCA_000688135.1 Ancylostoma ceylanicum
AAACAGCAAAACTCAATTCTTTCCAGACCGCCTGTAAATAGAAGAATGTTCGTTTAGCTCTCCTACCGCCTTCGCCGACGCCTACACGGTCAGGGGTTCGGTCCTCTCTGAGGCCAATTTTCTTACGGAACGCAAAAATGTGCGCAGTAAGCAAATATCGTTCCGATCTAGCATGTTCTGAATTATTCAAGCGACTATCCTGAAATTCACCGCAAAAGACATCGATATACACCATTTGCATGGTCCGAGGTTCGATCCCCTCCGAGGCCAAAATTTTTGCATGGCGTAAAATGACATGCACTTGTAGTCGATTCGAGATGATCGACCGTAAAGCACGAAATAATTGTTTATAGGGGCGGAGGACTGGGTAGGACTTTCAGTACGGACGTGCGAAAATTTTAGCCTAAAATTTAGACTCGTCCAGAGGCATGGTTGTAGATGGGCACGAATAACAGGAAACCTAGCCCATTAAGGGGTCGATTTTTTGCCAGTTTTAAATAGTCGAAGGTTTGCGATTTCAGACATATAGGCCCTTTTTCCGCAGTTGCTTCCACTACGATTCAACTCCGTCGATAAAAACGTGTAAAAAAGGCCATTTTTATCGACGAAACCTCATCTCCGTAATACCTGTGCTGAATCTTTTCCCTCAAACATGGAGAACTGAAACTTGGGGATAGAGTACAGCTGCGTAAGTTCCACAGAATGGCTATCTCTCAGCTTGTAGGATTGAGTGGAACTGGCAATACATGCTTTCAAAAATTTTCACCTAAAATTTTGACTCTTTCATAGGGATGGTTGTAAATGAACATGAATAGCAAGAGATCTAGTCAACTGACTTGAAATTTTTTCACAGTTTCAATCAGTAGAAGGATTGCGCTTTTAGTTACATGCTTCANGGTTGTAGATGGGCACGAATAACAGGAAACCTAGCCCATTAAGGGGTCGATTTTTTGCCAGTTTTAAATAGTCGAAGGTTTGCGCTTTCAGCTATATAGGCCCTTTTTCCGCAGTTGCTTCCACTACGATTCAACTCCGTCGATAAATACGTGTAAAAAAGGCCATTTTTATCGAGGAAACCTCATCTCCGTAATTCCTGTGCTGAATCTTTTCCCTCAAACATGGAGAACTGAAACTTGGGGGTAGAATACAGCTGCGTGAGTTCCACAGAATGGCTATCTCTCGGCTTGTAGGATTGAGTGGAACTGGCAATACATGCTTTCAAAAATTTTCACCTAAAATTTTGACCCTCTCATAGGCATGGTTGTAAATGAACATGAATAACAAGAGATCTAGTCAACTGACTTGAAATTTCTTTACAGTTTCAACCAGTAGAAGGTTTGCGCTTTCAGTTACATGCTTCACTTCTCCGCAGTTATCCTTCCTTCTGGTTCGATTTAGTCGATAAAAACACGTAAAAAAAGGCCGTTTTTATCGAGAAAACCTCACTTCACTAATTGCCGTGCTGAATCTTTCCTGTTGAACATAGAGAGCTGTAACTCGGAGGGAAGGCACAGCTGGGTAGGCTTCATAGAATGAGTTTCAGTTGGCTTTTAGTAATAGGCATGACTGGTATGACGTGCGCACAAATATGGTCAAGGAATATGACACTCTCTAACGATCCCCCCCCCTCTTTTGCCCACCCCTTTACGACCCCCTCTTGATAATTTATCAACACACGCTTGACCCTGAATGGGGCTCCTGCGGGGAATTAATGAGCCTAGAGATAAAAGGGCTGCTCACATTGACTATGAATTTCCTACTTCTAGTTCTCTTTCGAATAGCCACAAAGGTAGCGTAAAAACTACTGCATTAAATAATTACTAATTACTACTTCACTTGGTAATTCCAAGAAGGTTTGCTCATTACTTGAGTGACGGTGATTAATGAGCTCACAAAAGCTTAGCGTAGTATAGCCTTCATGCGCAATCGGTAGAAATCTTCGAGCGCGCAGAGCTTGCGGCGCGTGCGCGGCGCGTCCCGCTTGTAACAGCGGTCCGGCGTGCTCGCTTAGCTGTTCGAGGGCGCCATTCATCAGAATTGGGCTCGGATAAGCGTTTTTAACGGCTATGAAGCAAGCAGATTTCTTCGGAGCCAAAAAAAAAAACAAATAGAGAACACGAAAACATAAAAAAAGCGTGGTGTGCCGCGCACGCGCCGCAAGCTCAGTGCGCTCGAGAACTTTCTACCGATTGCTCATAAGGACTATAGGTGTTATGAAATCTTGACTAGAGCACATTTTTAATCATCAATTTCAGTTCAATTCAAATCGGCCGTTGTGGACATGAACATGCTCCTCTTGGCGCCGTTCTTCGGCTACATGGGCCTCATAACATCGTTCCTCATGGGTGTCTATCCCACCACACTAGCGTTCACCGCGGCATTCTCTGGAGACCTCTACATTATCGCCATATACAGCTTGAGCATGGGTGCAGCCGAGATTTTCGGTGAGATTTTGGCAAGTCCAAAAAATTCAACGTAGTGTGTAATTACAGGAGTGAGTATTTATTTTGTCGAGCAGTTGGGTAGCTTAGGTAGTGCGTCTGTGATTTTGTGTGCAATTACGACAGTTACAGCTGCGGTGTGGTATCGGCCGGCTGGTCGACGGATTCAATCTAATTTTCACACTTCCCTATATGAGTGGTAATGTATAAATGACACCATTCCTTCCATTTTGTTCACTGTCACTTAGTGAATTTCTGTGCCAGACGCATCCTGCTGCGTTCTGCCATCGATCGATATATCGATTAGGCCCGGTCGACACCGCCCCGCAGCCGTAACTGCAGACGAAGTCACAGACGCACTCCCTAAGGTGCCCGACCATACAGTCTGTCCCGAAATAATTGACGGATAGCGTTCGCGACTTTGTCGCGACGAGAAAAGGGTGGCGGAACCCAAACGATGAGGGTATGGGTAATCATGAGGTGAAACAGGGCGGCCGACGTTTCTGTAATTCGCCCCTCATTTGAATGGACCAATAACATGGACAGGCCCAGCCTGCTTTTGCCTCATGAAGACTCACACTCAAAAGGTGGGAGAGTTTTAAAAATGCTTGTTCTTAGTGGGGTGTCGAGAAGGTCCCGCCACGCGCATCATCCGCCAGTTATTTTGGGACAGACTTTAGTCTTATGGGCGAGGTTTTCCTTCACAAAATCACGTGATTTTCAAAAGAAATCTCACAGGACAACCTATTGTGCGCAGTAGTGGTCGTCATCAATTAACGATGAACAAGTGTAATTGCCAATTAAAGACATTCTACTACATGTTTACGTGTTGATTTCAGGGCATGTCCCTGTCTAATTTATGATTTTTTTCAATTTCAGGAGGAGTTTTCCTGAGACGACTCATCAAAAAATGCCAGCACTGGGGCCTTGTCGTCACCATCACCACTCACTTCCTTGCCATTTCGGCTGTGCTCACTCTTGTGCAGCTCTCCGTTCCAGAAATGGCCACTATCGAACCGACAGCGTCACCTTCGATGTTCATCAAACCAAGGTGAATGAGTTACCTAATGGGAAAGCGCATCTTGCTAACCAACAAACAAGGGAAAAAATCATAAATGACGTCTTCATTGAAGCAATTAGGAAGATTCAATGGTAAATCCAGAAAATTCGTCCTCAGTTGAAATATGTACTGTCTATTCAGCCGTCTCGTGGTGATCATCATTGGTTTCCTACTTGGCCTTGGCGACTTCACCATCACAATGGGCCGTGCGGTGATCTGTCAGGTGGCGGTTCCTGATTCTCGGATGCAGGTGTTCTCGATGAGTCGGTTGTACCAGGTCAGAACATACCCAATTAGTTGCTTATACTCGTAGCTCTATCATATTCAGCACATTCCACGAGTTGAGGTTTTATTGAAAAAAAATTGACAAATGTTCTGGTCCACAACTATTTGTCATTTTTTTTGGTAATTTCTTCGAAAAATATTGAAGTAATCTTGAAGAACTGGGTTTCCTTACATTGCTCCTACTACTTCAAATGTGGATGAAGTTTATCCCAGCAGAAATGGTTTGGGCGGAGCTTACTCCTCCTTGAGACTCCGCCCACAGCTAAAACATTGGGACAGCGTTTGTACACAACGCATCGCAAACTCAGAATAATGCGAAAAAGTACTTGTTTCAGTGCGTCTCCTCATGCATTGTGCTGTTTCTCACTCCTTTCTTGACGATCACCTACTGGACAATAGTGCTGGCTACAGGATTGATCATCGGAGCCACAACTTTTGCCGTTGTTGCGAGGTATATTTGCTTGCAACACTTGTATTGTCGAGCTGACAAACTCTATATGCGTTGAAATGCATTCAGTTACCAGTGCCAGTGGCGAGAACTATTCCCCAGATAATTTTAGGTCCGTTCTTGTTAGTGATTAGGTGTCTGTACTCTTAAGGATGCATAGGGTTCAAGCGAAGATGGAAAACATTTTGAATTTCTTTTCGACAGAACAGATCAGCAACCATAGGGAAGTCGGGGAACAGTTCTCGCCAAGGGCTGACTGCCATGATCATTCAGGGAAAAGTAGCATTGGGAAGGTTCATCACTTCCTCTCTATTGATTGGTCATTTCCAGGAGGACAGCCCATCATCGCAAGAACCTGGTCGCGCCGCACAGCCACGACAAACTGACCAAATCTGAGACAGCCTAAGAGATTCTCCCAAAGGACCGGCCTCTGGTACGGGCCATCAGTACATAGCGTGTGTGTGACAACTTGACGATTACTACACAGTAAGAGTAGGATCTCCTCAGTTGTGTTCTCAACGTTCCTAGCGTTTACACGAACATGACGAACGCCTTTTTGACACGATTTAGAGTGGTTTTGTTGAATAAACGGGTCGATTCAGTGTTTATTTGTATCATTGTCGGTAAAGAACATGGAACAGGATAAAATTATGAACTTCTCAGTTATACACTGTAAATTTTTTCCTTTAATCAAAAATTGGATGTAGCGGCTAAATAAGGGTCATACCAGGTAATTAGGTACTTAGAACAGTAATTCTTCCCGCTGCTCAGGATTATAACCAGAATTCAGATCATACTTGCATAATTGCTTCGGTCTTTTTCGACCACCTTCATCGTGTTCCAGGAGATACCAGTGGTCTGCACCCGCCCGTAGGCACCACCCCACAGAAGAACGAAAACGATGATTTTAATAGGATCCGTGGATGTGCAGACGTCCAATTGTTCGACCACTCCCAGTTCACGACGCAGCGAAACTATCGCACCGCGTGTTGCGAGCAAAAGCGTCGCGAATTCGGCCCAATGCGCTGCTTACAAGGAAAGTCCTTTAGTGAGGACCCGACACGAATCTCGCGTCGTGAATGACAACTGAAAGGGCTATTTATACTGGATGCGTGCAACAGACGCGCGTGCGACTATATGATGAAGAATAGGGGCCAGTCGCATCGCAGTCGCACGCGTTTACGTCCTCGCGACGGCCGCGCGTTTTTTTTTATTGAGAGTTTCATGCCGCGTTGACTGGTCTTCATGGAAAATATTCCGCAAATGGATGCGTGCGTCTGATGGTCGCACGCAAGTCGCATTTAGTTGCCCTAAACAACGCAACCACAGCTCCCGCATGCATTCACTCGGAAGCAACCGCTTTTGAACAGTTTGCTTGCGCGCGACGGTGACGCCGCGACGAAGTATAGACAAAGCTAACAGTACAAATGAGAATACGACGCGCACGCTGTAAACAGCCGAGCCAGCGAAACCACCTACGTCTGGACTGCGTCAAAGATGTATCCCAGACTATCTTTCATCATATATAGTCCTTGTCGAAAAGATAGACAGATTGCGCGCGCGGTTTTATTTTATAGCGTCGCGGCTGCAGAATTGCGGTCGCACCAGGACGAAGGATGCGGAGAGAGCCAGCCCGTAAGCAAGACGGTCGAGTAGGTCTCGTCGCGATTCAGTAGCGCCGCAACGCTATGGAACCACACCCGCGATCCGCTTTTCGAGGACGACTCTATAAACAGTGAAGTCCAAACGGCCGTCGACAAGCAGCGGGACCGCGGCGCGGCGTTCTTGGGCAGAGACAACCATAGCGAGCATGCAGAGCCCCTGTGTCTCTGGCCAAGAACGTCGTGCCGCGGCCCCGCCTCTTGTCTACGGCCGTTTGCAGTTCACTGTAAGTCTTGACCGCCCCCAGCATAAAGTGCACTACAGATTTCAGTGCAGCTGCCCCATCGCGGCAGTCAACGTGTTGTTTCTGTAAACAGAACTTGACCAGTGAACTCATGTTCTGGCCTGTTTACTAGGAAGCCGAACATGTTTTACATGTCCTGACATTGTCAAATGGAAAAATAAATGAAAAAATAAAATAAATATCGATGTGAAGCCCAAATGAGGATTCCAATCCTCTCAGTGTTGGTGGTTTTTCGTTTCCAAACTGGATTTAACCAGTTAACCAGGGTGTCATTGATTGCTTTGTGGATCTGCCCATAATACGACTCATTTTACTAACGGAACTGCTCTTTGCCGGCTCCACACGGTTGGCTCGGCAATCGATTTCGCCGCGCAAAGTTCAATGCCGCGGATTGACGGGCCGATAACGTGAATTTCTGGAATATTTTGCTATTTTCAAGCCTTCTTTGTTTATTTTGAAGCTGCTTCGTTCTCATTTTGTGCAGTTACCGAATTTCAGCTTGCTTTCCTTCTTCTTTAGGTAGAAATTTACCATGTGTCTCTGTGAAAGTGCTTTTCTACTCGTTTTTTTTTCATTTTGATTCATGACTCAATTTGAAGCTGTCAATGCAGCACTCCTCCACGCTTTCTTTCTCAGAAAATTAAACAAAAACTGTTCAGAACATGCTCCCTTTCCGCAAAGACCGATTGTGCCAGTTATCCGCTCTGGTCCTTCGGAAAGTGGGTCCGTCTTTTTTCTGTTCATATTTGATTGATTACTCGTCATTTAAGGAAAGGTCATTTCCTAGTTTTTGCATCCCACATCTCGAAAACAGTTCGCAGGCTGTCACTTCTGCTCTGAATCGGAGGGAAATTCCAACTTTGTGGCAAAATTGGTGGCCTGTTTGTACAAAGTTTGGGGGATGGAGAGACGTCAAAACTTTAGAAAATGGGGAAAAAATCCAAAATTCGCAAATTTTCGCAACCATTTTTCATCTTCTTACATATTGCGTGCTGGCGATGGCAGCCAAGCGGTTGTATGAAACGCGTTTTGGGCAGTTCATACTAGATGCGTGCATTCGACGCGCGTGCGTTTGTGATGAAGGTTAAGTCCAGTCGCAACCTCGACGAAGCTTAGGCGCATGCGTTCACGAGGTCGTGGCGGCTGTGCGTCTTTTTCACTGAGAATTACATGCCGCGTTCACCGGTCTTCATGGAAAATCCCTTGCAAATGAATGCGTGCGTGTGATTATTATAGTCTGTGGAAAAAACCGGCGGACTCCCGCTGGGCGTGGCGCCGCTTCGCAAATTCGATCGATATCGTAGATCACCCGTTTTTCCATAGAATCTCAGGCTGCCGATCGGAGAGCGACTGCGACGCGCACACCTTTCCCACCGAACGGGAGCCCGCCGATTTGTTTAGGGACTGTATATAATCTGTTCCCCAAAACTTACACTGCAGATCACGCTCCAATCGAACGCTGTGGCGTGGCAAGAGTGGTCGATCAGCTGTCTATTCCTTAGCAGCAAGTGATCGGCCTCTCGTGCCACGTCGCCACTTTCGATTGGAGCGTGATCTGCAGTGTACGTTCCAGGAAACAGACTAGAGTACAATTTGCTCTATAGGGGAGATTTAAGAAGAACATTAAGAGATATGACATGCTTCACAGCGACGTTGTCACTGCTACCCTCCACATGAGAATGATGATAACAAAGTAATACAAGTTCTCATGTTTTCTCACACTATTTGCGTTGGATAACATGTCGATGTAGGATCAGTTGCACGAGAACTTTTGGTGGTGAACGGTCGCAACGACAGCGTCGCTGTGAAGCATGCCATATCCCTAAGAAAATAGCAACGATAAGAATGAACTAGCATTTTTTTGGATTTAAAAAAGACGTCGAAAATCCCCAAAACATGGCATTGTTTGGGCGAGAATTTTAAGATTCCATTCCGCAGTAAGCTTACTGAGGGTGCGGCATAATTTTCGAACACGAAAACACTTCTGTCCATAATAGCTGCTGCTGACAATGAGAAGTTCATTTTGATAAATTATCCAAATTATTCATCGCTTTCTTCCAGCCTGCGATGTCGAAATCACATTTTGCCTTGAAAGTAAGGGTTGTTGGCCGTTTTTTTTTCCGGATTTCAAGTAGATCATTGGAGTCAGTGCGTCGAGTAGGATCGGATTCCGTTGATATCTCGATACTCAACGGGCTGACACACTGCCTTTAAGGTCAAGATTTTGGACTGGTTGCTTTCCGCAGTAATAAAAATTTTCTTACAGTAGTAGTCGATAAGAATTTTCGAAAATCGATTTGCGTTTGGTTTCTGTACCCATTTCACTGTCACTAGGTTGAGAACGAACTTTCCATTTATGTTCCTAGCAATTCTAATAGATCTCGGTTTTAGGTGGTCAGACGGCGGCATCTCTCAACCAAGAGGGTCTACGATGCGAAAGCTGGGCTGTTTTCGGTACCTGTTCAGTTTAGGAACAACAAAGGCGATCTCATCAAACTGGATGCCGTTTATCAGGTAAGTAGGCTAAAATCTTCCTAGACTATTTCTCTGGATCGCCTCAACTGAAATTTCCAGGACAGTATGCCAGAAGGTGGCCAGCGAGCCACGATATTCGCAGTGCACGGTGCTCCAGGTACTCACGCCGACTTCAAATACTTGGTATCGCAGTTGAGGAACAACAATGTCCGGATGATCATGCCAAACTTCCCGGGCCTTGGCTTCACGCCTAGTGAGTAGGCGGAGCTCATCCACACCCCACTTATTCTCATCTATCAACGGTTATCCGGTTGTCAATTTCAGGTGATCCACGGCTGTGTTGCGAGAATGAGGAACGTAACGAGTTTGCGCAGGCTGTGCTCGATAGCGTGGAAAATCTCGGCACAACAGATCTCATTTTTATGGGTCACTCTAGGGGCGGCGAGAATGCGTTGCAAATTGCCACTTCAGAGCAGAATGTGGTAAGGGCGGAGTTTATTTGGAACATTTCCTACCTTCTACATATCGATGGTTGTATGCTGTTTGTAGCAAAAAACTCGAGGGATTGTGATGTTGAATGCTGCTGGCCTTCGGATACATCGAGGAATTCAACCTTATTGGACAATTGATTATTGCGTTCGACTATTGGATTTAGAAGTTTTCAACTTTATATTGCAACCTTTTTTATATTTTGGTGAGTTGGATAACATTAAGCGACTAATTTTTATATAGTCCTTATGCGTAATCGATAGAATCTTTTCGGCGCGCAGAGCCTACAACGCGTGCGCGGCGCGTCCCGCTTGTGAGAGCGGTTCGGCGTCCTCGCTCAGCTGTACGAGGACACCGTTCGTTAGAATCAGACTCAGGTGAGCGATTTCAGCTGCTACGTGAGACAAGCAGCACTCTATGCGTCAAAAGAAACAAAAACACAAAAGAAACAAAAAAAAAAAGATTTCAGGCATGCGCGGGCAAAACGTGCAAAAAGGGAAGCGTTTGGGGCCGCCCGATCAATATCGGTCAGCCGCAGGCCTCTTCATTACAACAACATTCCAGACAATAAAGAAAACCGCATGAAAACGCTTTCCTGAGCCTAATCCTGACGCACGGCGTCTTCGAACAACTGAGCGAGGACGCCGGACCACCGTTACAAGCTGAACGCGCCGCGCACGCGCCGCAGGCTCTGCGCGCCCGAAAACTTTCTAGCGATTGCGCATAAGGGCTACAATTTCATGTTATTGATGTGCGCGTGAGCATTGGGACAGTGGAACACTTGTGAGATAGTATGGATTGGTTGTGTGGTCTTAGTCTCAAAGAAAATGCTTTACATAGGTTGCCGCTATACCTCACGTGGAGTATAGCACCTCTGTCGCTGTCGCCAGCGACATCGAATCCGATACCTATCGATTTTCGAGTGACGCCCAGCAGAAGTCGCTGCTGCAACAACCAGTGGAAATCGATTTGTATCAAAATCGATGAGACGGCTACGCAAGGTGGCATACTCTAGCGACAACCTAAGCCAATGCTATTTGATTGGTTTAATGATTGGTGCGTGACCTCCATGACATAACTGAGTTGTACTTTTTTTGCAGTTCAAAGATTATGGGCACGTGTGGCGCAGTGGTAAGAGGCTCGCTGCGCACGCACACGGTCGATGGTTCGATCCCGCGCCCGTGGCCAACCAAGCCATCCATCCCCTCGGGGTCTGTAAATTGGTACCAGGGGAGTCTGGGAGGATGAATGTTCATCGGATGCCCCCCCCCCCCCGCCCCCGCAAGTCACTGTATAGGGCACATACGCATTCAACGCCTCTACGATGCTCAAATGAGGTCGAATGCGTGGCGGATCCCTCGTGACGGGATTGATCAACGCCGACCACTTTATCCTTTATCCTTTATTAAAGATTATACGAGGGTATTGAGTTGCTACGGATAGGAATAGGACGTAGGCCATGTTCACGCTTAGGATATGTATCGATCTATTCCAGTGGCGAACGCAGAGGAGGGGAAACGGGCGCTCGAAATTACAAGAAAAACTTTGTATTAGTATATTTTTAATTGTTTATTTTTATTGTTATTTCTTGGATATTTTTTAAAAATTGTTTAATATTATATTTGATATTTTTATCAATTTTATTTCCCGTCCGGGTCCCTAAAACGGCGGAGATCCCAATTTTTGCCCGCGTCCTCACCCCTCTCCAACCCAGCTTTTGTGCCCCCACTGGTATCGATCTATCCTGATGGTGGGCGCAGAAAATGTGTGTAAAACACTTGTGTTGGTTAACTTTTTTTTGATTTATTCTTATTATTTTTTAAATAACAATTATTAATTATCTTTTATTAAAACAATATTTCGATAATATTCCCGATCTGATTTTCAATTCCGTTATTCCAGTGTATAATCGAATTATGGGTTTAAAAGTGCCAACGGGAGATGCAGCCGCTATGGCGCTACGATTGATGCGAACGTTCGGCTATGAGAAAGTAATGCCCTCCGTTGACACAGTTAACAGTCATCCTGAGGTGATTTTTAGGATATTTTTAATCAACAAATCCATGCGCTGTATGAGATTATTGTAAAATCGAAATTTGTAGTAGCGGATTTCAAACAGTGATCGACAGTAAATTTTTATGTTATACTTACAGCGAGCGTCGATGGCGGTGACCCATCTACGTCCTCGACGAGGACGCCGCGCAACCGCGCCGCGCGCGCCGGAAACGATGTCGTCAGTCCCTGTGGTGCTATTTCTAGACGCTTCTCTTCTTGGTTATCCTTTCATGTTTTTTCCTGTACGTAGCATTATAGCATTACGGCAGCAGAAGACATCGATTCCGGCGCGTGCGGCGCGGCTGCGCAGCGTCCTTGTTGGGGCCGGGGCCGCGGATGGGTCACCGCTTTCGACGCTCACTATAGGAGCGAATATAGCATTAGGTGTATTTGAATTCGAAATTTCGATTTTTCGAAGATGGGAAGCAATACAAGTCTTGAGGGATGATAGAAAGAGATATGGGAATTTCTCTTTTTCAGACATCTGCATTTTTTAAATGGGGTCAGAATCGATAATCAAAATTATTGATTTATCCGATTTTTATTCCTTCTTCTAAACAATACTTGTGCGTTTCAGATCAAATTACTACATGCGTTCTCTGGTGAAGACTACTTCATTCAACCAGATGTCAGTAGAGAATTAGCCGTGCAGTTTGAGAATCGAGTCGATTTGGTAAGCGAAATTTATTTGAAGTTGAGAAAAAAGGGAAATAGTATGGAACTAGCCTGGTCCGCTGCTATTTTTGGCCATTTGCTGCCTCCTCCTTTTGCACAACATCCTGGACCCATAGGGATTTCCCTTACTTCAAGAGAATGCCCTTTACATGTCTAAATTTTTAAATTCTGCATCAGTTTCTGCCGGAGCACGTCCAGGAATAAACCAATGGTTAGGAAAATCACAATGTCATGATTTAATTATGTCGTTGTAACTCCGAGGATTTGGCGAACAACTCATCCAACTTTCTTGATCTTGTTGGATAATTAGTAGTCTAATTTTTTTTTCAGGAATGCACCTCGTATGACAGCTCAGAAGTTACTCGAGCTACGATAGAAGCGTTTTCGGGAGGAGCTCAAACGGTCTCGGTGAACTTTGTGAACGAAGGACATTTTCTACAGAAATTCCGAGCCCAGTATCTCATCGACGTGATACTCTCACTTGTCTCTGAATTGTCTCCAACCATTGAACCAGACATTGATCTCTCCACAAATTGAATAAATAATATTTATCTGTGCTTGGAACCAGAAGGATGGCCTCTTTGTCCAGGCGTGAGAGGGCATTCAATTTCCAGTAGAATATGAAATCCATGCCCTTCTTATCCATGAATTAAACTCATTCCATGGGATAGATTGCATTACATATTATGGGTATTCGGTGTCTGTTAAACAAAATGTTGATGGTTCCTAGGTTTTTCCCTCGTTCTCCGGCGATACATTCATGGCAACATCCGCGTGTATGGCTCAGTGGTAGAGCAGTCGACTGTGGATCCGTAGGTCGCAAGTTCGGGCCCTGCAATTAACGAGGTTTTTGCATCTTCCAAGTTCTCGCAAGAGAACTCTCGCAAATCCTGGGCAGCGCCTCTGGCGATAACATGTCCTGATGGCTCAATCGGTAGAGCGTCTGACTATCAGTCGGGCGCTCGCTGGTTCGAGTCCGGTGGAGATCCAAAGTGCAAGGGCCATCCTGTAGTGTTCGGGGTTAACTACTTAATACGTCCCCCGCGATCTTCATCAGCTTGGCAAGGATAAGGGCATCCTGGATGGAGTCGCTTCGATCGCAGTCGAACTGCACAGACTTTTTCGATAATCTTTGAGTATATTGTCGAACATGAACAGGAAGATATATTTTCAGAATAAAATCCAGAAATGGAATTGAAAAATCCGAGAAGAGATAAAATCCCAAAATTGAGCTTCTAAAATTTTGATCTTAAATGGCCATCAGAATCCTTATCAGAGTGATGGAGCCCCAATATGTGCCTTTTAGTCTAAATTAGAGCCAAAATGGGAGAAATCGGTTGAATCGATCAATAAATCCATGTTCGAAGCGATAATCTTCTGGGAGAAGTATCTTAGGCACTGCGCGGGATTTCTACAATGTCCCATAGTCCCCATAATCCTTCCTTTGTCACCTGATTTACAAATGCTTCTCATCGTTAGAATTTGGCGCCCATGCGCGTGGCACAAATTTTTGAAAAAGTTTTCGTAAGGGTTGCTATGTTTCACACCCATTTTCTCCACCCCCCCCCCCCCCCTTCCTCACCGCGCCTGTCCCTCCACTTTTGAGTTCCCCCGTTGGGTCCTAGGCATAGTTGTATCGCGTTCTTTCTAAGAATATCAACTCTAAGATTTTTCTGTCTACATTAATGAAGGATTCCTTCTGTGGGACATTGATTTCCTCTACTAAACGTTTATTCGTATTAAAATGGAACAACTACGCAGTAACAGTATTGTGCATTGAAATGATCACAAGTGCGAAACCCGTAGATAAAGAAGAAAGAACTACAGACAGTGGTCCTCGTCAGAAAGGGCAGAATAAATTAAGAGAGAAAAATGAAGGAAAATATTCGATAAGATTCGATAATATTCGATAAACTACGAAAACATTGACAAAGGAGTCACTCGTCAAAATAAGTTATTGCTAGAGTGGAAAAGGTTATGACAGTAACTGCACTAGAACAGTAGAATTACTGAACGTATCCGTATTTTATATCCTCAAATAGATGAAGAAAGGATATTGAAAAATTGAGCAAAATTTGGGTGTCAAGCGTTGCGCATAGAAAGGGCGATGCTGCCGCGCTCTCCTATTGGCTAATTTGCCCAACTGACCAATCGCAATGCCCGGCAGCGCCACCTCTTCGAGGTACAACACTGGACACCCCAAAAAGCTAGAAAATATCGAAAATACACACTGATCTTAAATAGCTAGAAATATTTCCCTAAAAAGCGGTGCTGGAGTGCAATGATTGAAGATTATAAAAATTTCAGTTGAGATGCGGTGCGGTAGGCTGAGCACTTTGCCAGAGGCGAAAATCAATAACCATCGCCTGATGTATATAATATACCCTAGAAAAACAGTATGTCGATTTTTTGGTGTTTGCTACTGATTTTCGGGTTTGGCAAAGAGCCAGAAAATCCCATTGCTGCCGTACAGGGTATTCATCTCGGAGTAAACACCGCGTTGCAGATACGCGCGCGAGCTGATCCATTCCAACAATTCAAATCCCTTATTGAAAGGCTACATGCGAGCGGTTTTTACCAGTTCGCATGTAGCCTTCGTGCTTGGTCCGCAATTGCACCAACTTTTACTCCGTTAAGAATTCCTTATATAGTTGAGTAGCTTGGAGAGTGCATCTGTGACTTTGTCCGCAATTACGACTGCGGCGTGGTATCGTTCGGCTTATCAGCTGATCCAGTTTCATTCCTACATTCTCCTACGTATTTCCTATACGAATTTGATGGAATTCCTCCCATTTTAATGGTTTCCTACTTTTACGTAGTAAAATCTCTTACCAGACGCATTCTGCGGCGTCCTTTTATCGATCGACCATCGACCAGCCGGCGGACGCGGCGCCGCAGCCGCGATTGCAGACAAAGCCACAGACGCACTCTCTAAGGTACCCAGCTGCATTTTTTTCGTCTGGTTTATGATTTTGGTGCAAAGTATAGTCTCTTAGTTCACAGAAGGCCGCTGATCCGACTTTGTCCGCAATTACGTCCGCTTGATTTCTAAGCCTACTTCACTGTGTTTTGATGTGAATTTGGTGTCATTTCTTCTACTTCGACGTTTTGCATCTACTTCATTCAATAGGGATTCTATAACGTACGTTTTTAGACGTCTTCCCATCGATGGAAACATAGTGCGGTCGTAATTGCGGACAATGTCAGATCAGCTGCACTCTGTCAGCTACCAGACCATATGTGCAGCAGTGGGTGGCAAGCATTGGTCATACTGCTAGCTGTGTTTTTTTTTTAAATTCGCTGGGTGGATGTGCACAATTGCTGACTATAAAATTACGCGACTCTTAGGATCCATTTTGGATCCATTTGAATCGCTTGTAGGGAAGTAGAACGAGTGGCGGCAGAGGACCACTTGCGAAAAGTCCCCCTAGAAAATTTCCCTAAATCGTTACTTCCCTCAGAAGTGTCGGGCCAAGGTGACTTTCCCTACATTCCAGTACCTATAACTGTCGGAAACCTGCGCCGCAAGACACGTATCAGGCTATCGTAGAAAATATGTAGTGCAGTCGTCAGTTTCACGCAGTCTGAATGGTGGAACAGATAGCCTTGGTCGATGGACTGCTCTTCAGCTGAGGAGTAATGTATTTTGGTGATACGACATTCGCCGGCGACGTCCTCCAAACCACTATGAGGAACGTTGTGACGCCGATGACCATCCCGACCATCATCACCGTCGTCCAACAGGTGACTGTCATGTAGCTGGAGAGGAACAGCACGATACAGGAGGAGATGCACTGAAATAGAACAGAGATGGTTTGGTGTGAAATTCGAAAATTATGGGAAAAGGTTTAGATAGCCTAGTCTTACCTGGTAAATCCTCGTCAGCGAGAAGACCTCGTTTCGATTCGCGGGCACCGCAACCTGGCAGATAATTACTCGAGCCATGGTCAGGGTAAAGTCACCCATTCCGATGAGGTATCCAATGACACAGGCAAGGACACGGCTAAACAATTTGCTTGAAGTATACGAAAATCCTCACAAAGCAGGGGTGGATGGGGGAGGGTAACTTACTTCGGGGTCAGCCACAGGGAACTTCCGTCGTTCGGCTCGATAGTGGATCGCTCAGGAATGGACAGCTGGAAGAGGGTCATGGCAGCGACTACCGTGATGACGTGGACAATCATCACGACATGGAGTTTATAGTTGACGATCTTCTTAATCATAGGTCGGATGAAGACGCCTCCTGGAGTGAGAGAAAGTGCTTGAGTGCAGTAATTCAATATTTGATTTTGGATCCATAGCTAGTTTTTGTTTCGTGCATTAGTAACCCTGGGTAATCGCTCAAAAACTGCGGTAAAATCCGAGAGCATTGGTTCCTACTAAATTAATTTTTCGGTCGGTCTTGGTCATTTTTGGTAGGTTTCAAATCTGCTTATTTTTTGTCGCAATTGCAAAAAGTACCCTAGCCCTCAACCCCTGCCCCAGGGTAATTCCACCTGAGTACAGCTTACCTCCAAGGTAAAACAAAGGGGCAAATATTCCTTAAATTTACCTGACAGCTCAGCCAATCCTACGAACATACTGTACAGCGCCACAATGTAGACGTCTTTGACGAGAGATGCAGTGAACGAGAGGGTGGTGGGGTAAATTCCAAGGAAAAACGACACCAGGAAGCCCATGTACAGGAACGTGAAGCTCAGAAGGATCATGTTCGGATGTATGAACGCCTTGCCAAGGTTCTCTGGAAAAAGTCAAGTCTCCTTCTTGTTAGTTGCCGATCCGGGCTCAGATGCATCATGGATATTACCCAGGGTAAACGTATTGGCGCCTGGATGGGTAGATTTTTGTAGTGTTGACACGTTTACCCTGAGTAATCTCAGTGATGCATGCGGATCCTGGAGTTTTTTTTACAGGTTTCTTTTCAGTATTGTGAAAGTTCTTCAGATCTTTTTCTTTCATACTCGAACGCAGCCACAGAAAATCAATATATTGATTTTTCCGAAAGAGCTAACATCACGTACTCATGTTAGTCTTGAAAGTGGGAATAATTCTTGGTGAATTGCTGGCGATACTGCTGCTGTACTGCTTTTTCGGCAGAAGTGCAAATGTTATAATGGCCAGTAGACTAATGGCAAAGAACATTCCATAGATAGCCTGGAAATGGTACACGTTATTAACCTCAGTAATCGATAAGATTACTCACTCGTCCAAACTGAACTCCAAACGATCGTAGATAAGGGGCCGGACCGCGGCGAGGGTGCTCTGGTTGTCTGCTGCACCTCTCGAGGCAGCAGGAGAGCACGGCGCATCAGTTTTCCTCTGCGTCTCTGCCCAGCAGGCCCGCTGCCTCGTGTAGCTAGACAACCAGAGTGTCTGCGCCGCGTTCCCGTCCCTTGTCTACAACCGTTTGGAGTTCACTGTATGTGTACATTTCCTCACCTGTATTTGATCTTCCGAGAAAGAACGGTAATGAGAAGCTGCCTGGGTAGTTCCTTGGGGAATCAAATAGAAGATAAGAAAGAGGACAATGCCTCCGACGAACATACTTAAAATGAATAGTTTAAGGAAATTCTGGATGAAGCTGGGTTGAAGATAGTTATACTGTCGTGTAAGATGAATACAACACTGAGATGAGTTCTAACAAAGAGTCTAATTTCTCAAGCGCTCAGCTACAGCAAAATTAATCCCTGAAGGTCCCTTGTCCATTTCAGTTCACCTCTATTCAATGCTACTCTTTTTACTAGTAGTTTGTTGCAACTACAAGTTATGTCTACGGTAACCTTAGCCTCGTCTGTAGTAAAATGGGACCATAACGCCCCCATCCCACCTGCTGTGGCCAACCGCAGTCTCGATACCGGTATTCGACTCAATAGTGCGTCTTGACGAATGTTCAGCCAAATAGGCGCCCTCACCGTTGTTGTACACTGAAACATTCCATGGATTTCTATATGTTTTACCAGTAACGATATTTTACACCACTTTAGAGTGTAATTCTCTGTTCTGTTCCCATATTTTACAGGAAACCAAGTGTTCCAAAAAATTCCAGGCGAAATCGCCATAAATTAGTTTGTTTTTCCAGAAGTTAGACTTGAACAGCTCTAGGATGGGACACAACAACTCACGTGAATATGCAAATCCCATGAGCACTTGTGAAAAGTAGAAATAGTACGAGTTGATGTAGAAGAATCCGAGGTGATAGACTGCGAACAGCAGTGTCGATATGACAAGAATCCATTTCGAGGCGAAATAGTGTTGTAGACTGGCGGAGAACAGGCTTGAGATGGCGAATGCGGAATAGTGGAACGCTTGGCTGAAAATGGCTCGGCTCGGTATCCCTGGATATATGTACTTGGATTATGATACTTGAGCAGCTTCTTTTACTACTTACTGTGCTCAGTATACTTATTGTAGACTTACCCATAGTATCCTGCGAATGCTGATATTCGTTTCGGATCTTTTGTGTGAACAGAGTTAATGACAGATTCCGAGATGAAACATTGCGTAAAGTAGCCTAGATAAAGAAATAGCGTGCCGAAGCCGAGCATATACACGGATAATAGCTCGTGCCTTCGGGGTGTCAGCTCCATTTTCTCTGGAAAAAAGAAGAAATCCAAGGAAAAATTCCGCATTTGATGAGGTCGACCACAGTAAATCGTGAAATAAACGATGAAAGAAAACATAAGAAAGCTGGCTACGCAACCCTATCCTTTGGATTGAATAAGAAGCGATCGATTTGATCAATAACTAAAGAATTGATTCGGGGAACAGAGAACTTCGCCGTCTCTACAGTCCTCAAAAAGATAGACGAATTCCGCGACTGCAAAACTGCGGCGGGAGCTGGAGAGATGCAGAGGGAGAGAGAGAGAGCATACTCCAAGTGAGAGAGTTGAATAGGTCCCGCCGCGATTCTGCAGCCGCAAGGCTAAGGAATCGCACGCGCAATTCCTCTATCTTTTCGACAAGGACTATAGCTCCAGCGCAATGTTGTGCTATTATTTTTCTTTGGACATCCAGATGTTCGAGTATTCGAATTATTCGAAGTTGCGTAGCTGACGATATTTTATTCGGTACGGGCTGTGAAAAATATTGCACTTTTGGACACATCAGCACATCCAACAACATCTGGGTGATAAGGAGTTGAAAATTATGTCTTTCAAGAAGGTTTTTGAAGATAATCCGAGGAATTCTCCAAATAAAACCTCATCGCAAACCTCTGAGGGCAGCAATAGGGTCGAAACGTAAGCTCGAAGAAAGCGTCCCATTTCAGAAACCTCGAAGGCACAAGAATAGAACACAGAAAATAGATTTCTCAGCTAATGAAAATATCCTAGCGGTATCCAGAGGAAAATTTGCTTAAGTCTTTAGTTAAGTATTTCAATGAGCATAGCGAAGATAGTGTATGTGAAGAGGGGGATTTCAAGAGATAGTGAATTTTCCTAAGCTACAACTATACGTAGATTTCCACACAGACTCTCTGCTCATGGAATTTTCCGATGGAACTGTTCCTAGCTAACTATATGGAGCTCATAGCTGCATTAGGCAAAAAGTTACAGAAGAACCAGCACAAAAGGAAAGGAAAGCCCTCTTGACTATATAACATGAAAACGCGATGCAATTAGCCACGAGCCATCTTAATTCGTAGCAAATAATACAGCAAATATCCTGGAATAGCCTGACAACAATGCTACTCCCGCATTTTATAGTGTCCCCTTAATAGGCGGTAATGGTAGGAAACAGGTGTGAAAAACAAGTTTCAGTCTTACTTTTCATCAAACGATCAACATGCAAAAACCACAAAAAGAGGATGCTACGTATGGCCCCGTTCGCCAAACTCGAACGTTTGCAGGAACTGGTGGAACCGCAACGGGGGCGATTTTCAACGCGCGCTCTGATTTGTGGCTAACATTTCGTGTGCATGTTGCATGTCCGCCATTTTGCTGGAAATGCGCTGCGGAGAACTTCCTTGCAATGCACACGCACGGAGAAAAATACCTGCGTTGCAGAGGCACGTACATAGCCGCGATCTGGGTAGGGTCAGTTTAAACTCAGTACTTGCGATTGAAGACGCACGCAGCTTCGTAATGACAAGGCCGGAACCCTTCTAGGGCCTTTCCGCAATACATCATTGAGATTACCCAGGGTAAGCGCGTCGGCGCATGTGCTAACGATGAGTGAGTTGGTGTGGTGTTGACACGCTTACCCTGGACAATCCCAGTGATGCTACGGTCCATCCTTACCTAGTATGAGATATTTCGGAAATTCAGACTAGATGTGTGCGTGCGTAATGCGTTTAGGGTGCGTTTCGTGTGCGTATGGTTCCACCCTTTACCAATTGAACTCATTGCGCAGCAAGAACCGGCACTAGTGGCAGCGGAAACCCAGAATCTGCTACTTCTTTTCGAGTACCATTCACAGTGAAAACTTATCCGTACAGGTCCTAGATGTGATCTCAAACGGACGCACACGAGAACTACGAAGAGAAATTAAGCCAACTTAATAACTCCGCCAGCCAGAAACTGGTCCAAATCCATGAAAAATGTGACATTCTAATAGCTACTGTATTAATGATGAGAAATAAAAGTAAGTAAAATAAGGTGATAAAATTGTATAAAGCAATGAGCTGGGATTCATGGATCGTTAACCACGCAAATCAACGATGGTTAGTGTCTTTGTCCTATAGAGTATGCTTACGCTGTTGATTCCTAACCCTGGGTGCATGTTTGAGATTACCCATGGCGTTAACGATGATCAAATTTGAGGGATGTTGTCGTTACTCTGGGTAATCCCAATGATGAATGCAGTCCTTGCTCAGTTTTCTTCGGATGCATCGGATTTGGCTTGCTATTAGAACCGAAGATACCTCTGGATCCAGAAGTGCGCTTGGCAAGAGCTTGTAAAGACCCCCCCCCTCCCTTTTTTAGGACAAGTAAGCTTCCAGCTTAACCCAGCCAACCCATATAGAACTAGAACATGTGGTTAGTAAAGATGAAAATTGACTCCGAAGCATTATGCGAGAAACCTCATCTCTCACAGCGTAGCACTATTCCCTTCAAATATACCAGACGTACCACCTGAGCCAGGATGGATTCCGTACCTATCCCTCGAAAGTCTCATGACCACCCCAATACCTATCGTATAAGATTTTCTTCATTAGTGACGAATTATTCGAGAGATTCTGAGAAGCGAGAAGACAGATGCTATAGAATAAAAACGACAACTGGAACAAGGTCAAAGAAAAAGAGAAGCGTCAGAGTTTCCTAAGACATACACTTCGACCGTTTGGCGTCGCAGTAGTAAGTTTGGTATCTCACATCGCCACAATCACTTATTTAAAGGCACTTCTGAGACGTTTGAAAGGTTTTTGCCCCTGCCGTCATGTGAGCGCAATCTCAAAAGAAATGATTGAAAGTGACAAAGAATCGTTAGTTCGACCTACATGATCCCAGGAATGGGTAAACGAGATTGCGCACGAATATCAATTTTTCTTGTCTCGAGCTATGCTGGGACGAAACGCGTCATTAGAATTACCCTGGGTAAACGTGTTGGCGCCCGTGCTAGTGATGGGTAAAGTTGAGGAATAATGACACGTTTACCCTGGGTAATCGAAGAACTTTCGGGAGAAATGAAAAAATGAACAATGACGATGTGGAGCGCCTCATTTTTCCTCAGGAAACTCGTCTAGACTTACGGCAACGAAAAAAGTCTCCAACAATCTCGGGAAGGCTTATGAATTTCCATTACAAATCAGAGGTATTTCGGGGATTTTCAGGATATCGACACTAACAATGACCTCGGTTTAGCAAAAACACAGACTATCGTTGGGAATATTGAGGTAAATAATGCCTTAATTCATTAATTTAACGAGTAGGTAACATATAACCCGTATCTAAAAGAAGGACGAATTCCGCAGACCTAGGATCGCTGTAGGACCTGCAGGAAGGTGGTGTAGGTCCCGTCGCGATTCCGCAGCCCCTTCGCTACGTAATTCTGCAACCCTATGGGCAGTAAGTGAAGAAAACACTGGATTAATGCAATCCAGACGACCTCACACTCTCGGATTCTCTCTCGCTTATAAACCCTAAATGTGGTCAGTCGTGCTTCCCGCCTCCTCCCGTTTTTCTTAACGTCCCTAACGCTCATTAACAGCTGTCAGGGCAATTTCATCGATACTCATCATTCCCCTTAGAATGATATCATCGTGAACGATTTAGCGACCGGATGTTTGGGTTCGAATTCGGTTTAGACTCTGGTAGACGACGTGAATTCTCACCTAGTGGTGACTCAAGGACATGTTTGAGACGTCACGCAGTAGGTTTTTCTTCACTGTTTTTAGGAGTTTCTCGCCTAGTAGCGATTGTTCGATCATAGCACGAAGAACGACTCCCGGACAAGGTGCAGCGAGACTAATAAGGGAAACAGTAGATCAGTGAAGTTTAGGAGAAAGATGCAGTACATGTGAAGAGTCAGGATTCATTGAATAAATAAAAACATAGGCTCTACAACGCTATGAAAGGGAAAATAAAAGTTATCTACAGCGGGCTTCGACGGTGGTGGCTTTTCCGCTGCCTCGAAAAGCACGCGGCGCGACCGCGTCGCTCTAGCAGGGATCCTATCCGGGACCATAAACTATAAGGTTTTCTTCGAAGTTAGTTAGTTCTTTCATTAGTTATGATCCAATGCGATGAATAACCATCAGGAAAACCCAAGTTCGTCACTGCGGTGACGATTCTATCGTGAGCGAAGCGGTCGCGCTGCGTGCGTTTCGCGGCCGCGGAAAGGCCACCGCCATCGACGCCTGCGGAAACAAGACAACAGATGCGGTTTTCCCCGAATAACGACTTAAAAAATGTGAAAAAAGGAATAGTTTCCTGGTGGACTTCTTCCTTTCCTAATCCTATTCCTTATAGCTGGCTGGAAAGCAGATATTACTTTTCTTCTGCAACATAAATGTCAAGAAGTCGTTTTAATTATTTTTTTAAAATGCGTTTCTTCATGGGCTCATGGCTGTCACTATAATTTTGACCAGCCTGCAGACATTTTTTTTTTTGAAAATGGCGAATTATCGTTGACCTTAGCCTGATCCGTTAAATTATTGTTGTCCCCCCTTTTTCCTTCTTTTTTAAACGTTTTTTTTCACTCCTCCGACATTTTTTTTTTCAATTTTCATTATAAAAATCTTAGGAATAACCAATAACCAACCATCACTACTGTCTCGAATGGGACTCTCCGAACTCTGCTGCCGAGACAGTCGCGTTTCACATGATAGACACGGGTCTTTTTTTATGTTAAATAATTACCAAGACACCACATTAGGTTTTGGTAATAAATTAGGTGAGGAGAATATCTCAACCGAAATCGTCGAAAAAAGTTTTCTGCAATAAATCAGGGTAAAAAATTAATTTATTGAACCGCACATGAATGGTCACAACAGCCCTCGAGTTACGCCATCAATCAGATTCTTAGGCCATATTCGACAAACTTGTAGGTTCTATTGTTTTCAAATGATATCATAAAACTTTTCTTTGACTTGTAGACAACGAAAAAAACATTGTAGACTGGGAGATCTAGTCATAACAACATTATTTTTGCCACATAGCATCTCATTGCTCGTACAATTGTGCTGGCATGATTCATAGGTGTCATAGATCTAGCGCCATGCATTTTTCAATTCCGCCAAGGGCTTAGAGCTTTCAACAAAGAAAACTGATGAATTCAATAGTCACTTTGGTACTCTCTTTGTTGTTGTTTATGAACTTATTTTGTTGTAAGATTGTAGCTCCAAACAGCCAGTAGGATACGAAGCTATGCCGCGGCACGGTGTGACACTCTGACCGTCTGGTACACTCCCCACCGATCTGATACTCTCTGCCCAAGGCTGTCGCACCGCGACACTGGTCCGTATCCAGCTGATTGTTTGGAGTTCCCTGTGCCTCCAAATTCGCATCCACCCTTCAAGGCATTAAGACTCGGTTTCATCATTGTTCCCTAGGGTAGCTAATAAGGTTGTGTTTATACTACCATACTTTGTCGCCACGAGACCTTCGCGCCCATACTAACTGTTCAGGAGCGGTTGGTCCTGTGGGGAAGCAAGTGAGCACCGTGGCCACATGCTTTGTATACTCTTCCATTTAGAAATCCTGCGATGGATCGGATTTAATTTACTGGCACTCGCTATGCCATGATTTTGACAAATTCGACACAATTTCGTCTTCTCGCGATGATATATGAACACACCGTAGAGGTCAAAATCAGTTCATAATCGAGAAGAGCTGGGGTGGAGCGAACGCTGCTTTTATGCCTCAACTTTCGAAAAAAATACAGCAATATCCTTTCGTAAACACACTGGTTTTTTCTCTTTTTTCTATTCACTTCTTTAGATTCAAACATTCGATTCTCACATAGAGAAATCGTAACATATGCGGAATAACTCTGTATGACTGTGGTTGCGAGATAAATATTCCTGAGCATTCCCACAGCCTTCTCTGCACAGCTCTTCTCTACTGCTTGCGCGCTTAGATTTCGAATTACTCTTGTAATTAAATGAACCAATCATGACACGGCAGCTCACAGACGCAGAGAAACGCCACGCCTTCGCTTCACCGTCTGCTCTCTCCTCTCACGTCGATTTCTGCGCGACGAAAGCAGGAATCTCATGGAATCATTTGAATCGTTGTTTTCCTTTTGTTGAAGCCTTGGAAAAGTTTCCGAAGTAAATACAGAGCCGTGAAGCCTTCCTCATGTAAAACTTCCTTCATTTCCTACTTCTGCAATTCTGTACATACTCTTTCGAATGCTGGTCTTAGGTAGGCTTTAGAGAACGCAATGACCTGAATATATTCAATAATGCTTTCTCGTATTTTTGTTGCTTCAAGGCTGTTTCGATAATTCAGTGTTTATTTATTTATTTATTTATTTACTTTTCTGGACGACCAAATTTTTCCGCCATAAAGATACGGAATCTGTCATCACCGGCTTTCAGATTGAGTCTCCAGAATTACAATATCCTTATCCTTTAGGCAAAATAATCTATCATCGAGATCAGAACGACCAACACTCAATCGATATCTACGCTAGGCGCGAGAGCCTGCAGCGCAGCATGTAGCGTTACGTTCACCTCAAAATTTTGGGAGCACAACAGGTCAGCGTCCCCTACCTCTTCAGATCCCTTCAACTTTTTTTTAAAATAAATTGTATTCTCACGTAGCTCTCTTTTTACCATGGTCATGGTTTCTTCTGCCTTTCTTATGGGTGAATTCGGCGAACGAAACCTGTCAACTTCGATAGCACTGCTTCATGTCTTCGTATTCCCCGTCGATCTAAAGTGCAATTTTGTTTTCTAGTGGGAATAACCGGCGTTCGACAAGGGAATGATTAATAACGTTCCGATTCACATGACCCTAATCCTATAAATCTACATAAACCACTTTTCTTAAAGGTGGCCGTGCAAGAAACCGATTCGTCGCAGACGAAGTTAACGTGGCGACCGCAAATGGGTAATTTCTTAAGAATTTATGGGCAA
>JARK01001373.1:469864-507340 GCA_000688135.1 Ancylostoma ceylanicum
GGGCGTGGGAAAAAAATTGGGATCTCCGCCGTTTTGGGGACCCAGACGGAAAATAAAATTAATAAAAATATTAATATTGAGTATAAAATGACTAATGTGAGAAAACGAAATATTCAGTGGTCAAGTGTGAAACGTATAATAGATATTTACATACATTGAACTCCAAACGACCGTAAACAGGAGACAGGACCGCGGCGCGGGGACTCTAGCTGTCTGCTGCACCGAGGCTGCGGACCTGCTGGGCAGAGACACGGGGGAAAACCGATACGTGGTGATTTCCCGCTACCTCGCGAGGTGCAGCAGACAACCGGGGCTAGGATTCATGAACGCATAACCAAGCAAACCCAGGCTAGCAAACCAACTTTCGCGTCCTGGGTCTCCTCTCGCTGCGTAGTCTGTGCAGGACCATCCACGCTAACCATCGTTGGTTTGCGTGGTTAACGTTTCATGAATCCCAGCGCGGAGTGCCCGCGCCGCTGCCCCGACCCTTGTCTACGGCCGTTTGGATGTCCCTCTTATTAAAATCGACTGTACACTACCACGCAACCATTCAGAAGACTTCATTCCAGGTATACATATGTTAGCCTCATTATTTGGGAAGTGCCGCCTGGCAGAGCGGTTGTAACATGCAAGCAGTGGCGGTTTACCATGGCTCCTTCGAAAATTTGCAACAACTATTCCAAATATTCCACATTTTTCTCCTAAACAAAAGGGCAAGTAGGGAACGCTCTCCTAGACTTTACCCATGCCCCTTCAAATTAGTTTCTCTAACAGCCACTGCCAGCAAGAGGTAGAACCACCCAAAATGGCCTTAAATCACATTTGATCAAGAACTAAACAAGCACAGCGAAACACACCAGACATGCTCCGAAAGGTTAATTAATATGCCACAATCTACAAAACCCTTATATACACACACCAGAACCCAGTTCAAAAAATAAACACAGGTCAGGAATCAGATATGCATGTCATCAGATCTAATGCTACATGTACTAGGCGAATCAAGTGCTGACAGAAACTCCATCTAAGGCACAGAAGCAACAGAAACAAAGCTAAAGAATGGCAGAATCACAGCCAGTGATCACTAGAAAAAAGTCACGGAACACATTGATAGTACCCTCCCTACCACTATCACAATTATCATGAATATGTAGTATGTATGCCCAAAATATAATAAGTTAACATTTCAATTAATACATTTACAGTGAAGTCAACGGTTACTGGGCCGCTGCTGATTGTCGATTCTTCAACAGATTGAAGCATTGGTCACACACTCTAGCCGGTTTGGAATTAGACGGCAGCTTGATACGGCCTTCGCTACAAGCGGCGCAGAATATTGATCCACACATCCTGAAAGGAAGCAAGTGGTGATCATTCCACGAAAGAAAGGAGAGTAGGTAATGGATAGCCTAGCGAGACGTCAAAATGCGAATGCACCAACAGGTCACTCCAGCGGCCAACCCCCACTTGGCCCAATACACTCCGCCGCGGTGCGGCTAGTTTTGGCCAGGGAGCTAGAGAGCGACTATCGATTGCTGACTGCCTGGTTACCGCGCCGCAACGGTATGCAGCCACGATAGCTTCTGTTCACTGTAGCTAACATAGAAAGTGTTCCCATGGAAACAATTCGCAACAAAAAAAATGATTAAAAAATACATACAAAACATGCAAAAGATTTTCCAACACGCTAGCGAAACGCCAGCGACAATGGAGAATGTTGAGATAAACAACAACGAAACTTAAGAAAGAAAAACACTGGTTAACCGTAACTAACCGGCAGTGATGTTTACGCTTGGAAATGGAAAATTTATCAGAGCACGCTGTACACTGGGTCACATCTGAATCTTTTGCCCAGTGAGCATCCGAAAGCGGTAAAAGTTCCTCGGCCAATTCTAGCATCCTCAGCTTTGACCTGAAATCAGAAGTAAAAGACTGGGTCAGAGAAAATAACCAACTTTCACCCTGTATTCAACATGATGGAAAACCCACTCGCTCAGATGACCTCCTAGTTCCTCTAGAGCACGCTCTGACTCTTCAGCACGTTCTGATACGCAGTCATATTTTTCTTGTAGTTCTCTTATCTCCTTAAAAATAGATCATACAACACCAAACAGAACTATTCTCTGAACTATACAAGTGAAACTAGAAAAAAAAACGAATAAAAACGCCGGAAACGAATAAAATGGCAAAGGGGATTCCTAACTCACAATGAGTTGCAAAAGAAACGCGCTAACCTCTTTCAAAAACGGCATTTCCTTGAGCTCTTTTTCCATCGAATTAACTCTTCTTCGCAACACCACAAGTTCACTTTCTGCCTAAAGCACCACTACACAACAGTAGAGCATATACACCATACTGTCTCACAAATTACCTCAGCGAGTGCACTCTGTTTCTCTTGTAGCGTCCCGACAAGTTCGGCATGTTGACCATACTTCTTTTCCAGCTCGGCACGAATCGTTTCTTTAGAAGTTTCTCATAAAGTGTCGAAACGAAATTATTTATACCAATAAATTACCGTCATTTTCCTTTTTCTTGTGCACATTTTCTTGTAAAACCGCGTTCGACGCTTCGAGATTTGAAATAGTTCTTTTCAGTGCTTCACTTTCCTGGAAACAACATTAAAACATCCCAAACTACTTGGAAGAAAGAAGTATTTCACTGCAATGTGAGAAGAAAGAAGTGTTTCACTGCAATGTGCTCTTTTCATAAGATACGTAGGAGAAATGTAAGGACTTCTGCTGTTCAAAAGACATAGAACTTGCGGAAAAGTCTACCACCTTGATACCCGAGGTGCCGCAAATTGATGTGTAGTACACTCCCACAGATTTACCTGCGAATATTGCTCTCGAATCCTCGCCACATCCCTCTCCAACCGTCGCCATTTGTCATCTGCTAGCTTGAGCTTGTCATAAAGGTCTGAGTTAATTTTCTTAGTGTCCAGCAGCTGTTGTTGAACTATACGTAGGGAATCTTCCCTTTCCACAATCTGAACGAATACGCCTGGTGGAAGGCCACCTACGAAGAAAGCCTTTGAGCATCGAGATACGTGAAAGAGGAACGCCACTCACTTGTCCAAGCAATCGTTCCCTCTCTTCTTCCCACTCCTTCTCTTTACTGCCCGACGGGCGACTGCTTTCAGGGTGATCGATATTTTTGAATGAGACGAGCTAAAATTAGACTATGCAGATGTGGTGGGGAAAGTACACAAAAACAGAGTGGTCTTTTAGCACACGGAAAAGAAAGTTATGCACAAACAATGAAAGTTCTAACTCCACCTGTACTAAAAACAACTGTGGAAGTGCGCTCACCTCCTTATCTACCGTAACACCAGCAGTTTCATTTCCACTTTCCAGAGCAATTAGCTTTTTCTTCAAATTGTCAACATTGCACCTACAACATACAAACTCGTTCTTGACACTGAACTCAGTCGGATGTGTATCATCGTGAGGAAAAAGGGGGCGTAACCAGGCGACTCTGATTGGCAGATTCGCGCCGCTTGTCACGCCCACTTGTTTGACTCGTACAGCGCTAAGAGCGAATAAACCATGTATTACGGACCATTCGAGTTCAAGCAGATGGGCTTGACGGACGGATCGTGTGCGCCAATCAGAGTTGCGTGGCTACGCCCCTTGTTCCCTCACGATGATGGACGCTCAACACAATCGAGGTGGTACTTACTGCAGCTGCCTATTTCGCTCTTCCAGATAATTATTTTGATCGAGTATTAGTTTCTTCTCTTTGTTCAGACTTGAAGTCCCGTTAGCGATCACACCATCCTCGCCGTCAGTAGGGACGGTGGGAATACGAATGTATAGCGACAAGTCGACGCTGAGTGGTTGATCCTGAAGTGTTTAAAAACCTATCATCCCTCCGTAAACTTGATATGCCGGAAATTATTGTAATCCCAGACATAATCTGGTCACTGATAGAAGCATAATATCAACTTTCCTTATCAGTGGACTTACCTGCAGATGGTCGTGCTCCAGCACGAGATTACAATCGACAACCGACAATCCAAGCAAAGCACCAGTGAGCTGAACTATCTCCTCTTGCCTCAGCAGCGCCCATGATTCGTAATAAGTCCTAGAATTACTTAGTTTTCAGAGAACTTGAGAACTATTCGTTGGATGTAAACTCACTTCAACAGAGGCGAATTAGCGATAACAGTGTAGAAGTCGAATAGTTTCTTCTGCATCATTGCTAGCCGAAGGAAGGCGCGCAGACGTGAAATTGGGGTTCTGCAGAAAAAAAGGCTACCTAATAGCATCAAAAAGGCTGCCTAATAGCATTCTAAGATAAATGGAAATCATGGAGTACTCCGAGAAATCCTTACAGTAGCGACTCGATCTGATCTACACAGGTGACCGTCTCCAACATCGCAGCATCGGTCCGAGCTATTCTACCGATCGCCGCCCACATCTCGGCATCCGGACTTCTCAGAACGATCAAGGCCTTTTGACCTGAAACAAGGAGGATAAAATAAACGCGTTTTTAAGCCCATGTTAGGATTCCTTTTGCTACTTTCTGTGTTTTGTAAAAGTTGTAGTTAGTAAAAACTATGAAAAAATGTAACATAATCCAAATGTGAACAGGTTTGCGATCAAATACGTTAACCGATACTTATACCAGCTGCACAAACCTGGAGCTTTGAAGCCATGCCAGAGCACTTTCTCAAGCATCATCAGTAGATCACTTATTTGTTGAGTGTCGCATTCAAGTATTCGGTTATTATCGGCCATTGTGTGCTCCAGAAAGGCCCGCAGGACAAGCCTTGTGATCGTAAGCAGGTTTGTCCGTTCATTTTCTGAACAACAAGACTACACAGGAGCAACTCGAACTGTCATGTCAAACCAGAAAAAAAAAATACTGGACGAGGCAGAAAATTCAGGGGCTCAACACACAATGTTTTCATTCATCTGCTGAAGAAATCCCCAACCCTTCATTGGTCGATCAACTTTGCAACGAAAAAGAAGAAACATCGTTCAATGACACCGATAACAATTCACAGAAAACCGGTACTACCTCGCAAGGATCTCAATCATGGACTGTTTTCCAGCGACGAGTCGAACATGCTCTACAGTCAATTATTCATTCTGAGCAGAAATTAGAGAGCAGGAAAGGAAGGAACGAGGATATTTCCAGGGACGCACTGTTACACTCCTCTACAGCAGCCAAAATGCCCTCCATATACAGATCAGAAGGACAGAGTTCCACCTCAGATATCACTGTTGAGATTCTTACAGCAACAGAACCTGCGCAGACTATCGGAAACAGTTTTTAACCGTATACCTACCGTGACCGTACGAATATGGAGTTACCGTGCAAAATGAGTAGGATCTTTGCGATCAGTGCGTCAAATGCCCCGTGGGCAATGTTTGGTCGCGGACCATGACTTCAGGGTTTTTAGGGCAAAATCAGCCGAGTACTGCCTGCGATCTTATAATGCACAATTCGGCAAGGCTACATGATCGCGTCGACAATGACGGTGCTATAGTCCGCGTGAGATATGGGCGGCAGCTTACGGAATACTTGCGCGAGCGACATCAACTCGCAGACGCGCACTATCTTTCAATGTCTAACGGGAATAAACCCACAACTTAGTTCACGATAGTTAGTTCGATGTGTAGGACTCAATTAACCTTACAAGTATCCAAGCTAAAAAGGGATGGAACTGACTAAAACGAAGAAATTCTCAATAGGGGATAAAACAATGAATTGAAGGAAGTTTAGCCAAAGACGCTAACCTCGATGTATTTTCTGTGAGCGCGTGAGACGTTGACCATCGTCTGAAAACGCCGACACCAAAGAAAATCCCGACGATGAGAACATGGTCTAATTAACTGCAGTCGAGCAGCGCCACTGTGTAAGCGGTCCCTAAACAAAAACAGCTCAACTATTACGAGGTTTATGTCTTGCTAGAATATTCAACTCAAACAAATGAGAGAAATGCTGCAATTCGCAGAGTTTCATGCGAAAAAAGCCCGAAACACTCCAGCATACCCGAGCGAGTCGATTGTAGCGGCGCCTCGCGACCGCCGCGCGTGCTCTAATGCCAATGAGAGAAACGGCGCTCCAATTAGAATCCGTTCATCTTCATCTTCTCACTGCTTTTCACTGTTTATTTCGTGTTTTCTCATTGGAAACATCCCTTTGAAACAGCATGTTACGTGCACTATGATACAAGAAGCCCCGGACTCTGATTATCACGTATTTTGCTTACTGAGAGCCAAAAATTTCTCAAGAGAAATCGAATGTGTTTCAGATGTCACTTTGTGCATCAAAACTTGTTCAAGCGGCATGTGGTAGTCGTGTCGCTGTTAGGACGATGTACAAGAATCCATATATTGCTCGATTCAAGCAGAGAAGTAAGGTTTCGCCAGATTTCTACAAGAAGGTGAGCTTGTTTTTCCATTACCAGCTGATATCCTATTCAGTATTTGTTCATTTTCTTTTTGTTCCTTTTCACCTTTCATGGTTTTCAAGATCGACAAAAAATTACTCTTTATTGCGGAAGATTCTGCATTATCTCGAGTCTCAACCAGCTTGAACAGAAATATCTTGGTCAACCGCTCAAGCTAATCCTACCGATGAACAGAAATAATTTGGGCGCTAGATCTATGAGGTAGTACACTGGTATAGTGGGTTTCACCGGGGAACATAGTCTTGAAGATATTAGAGAAAGAGAGAAAGCGAGAAATAGTGCCGTATTCGGGGAGGCAGGCGAGAATTGCAGACCATAGGCAAAAATACTCAACTGTCGTCGTTTGTGAAGGGAACTGTATATGTAGGGTTTTTAAGCACGACGTAGAGGTGTCCCTCGAGTAAAATTCACTGCGATGATGACAACTTCTTCTAAACTGGTGGGATTCACACAATCTGACTCATTGCCTGTGTGAATGCTTAGGATTGGGACTGTAGTTTTATACTTTAGCCTTAAAATTTTTTATAGTGTTCGGTCTTATTTCAGACAACTGGACTTACCGGACTTTTTGTGAATGAGCATCCTCATCGTACTCTCAGCGTAGTGTACTGTCGCATTCTCAAAGCCCTTGAGCAAATTCCCCCGACTGCTGCTTATAGGAAATACACAGAGGCGGTAGGTTTCATTGTGTTTTTCTGACATGAAGAGAATTTTTCTTTCTTTGTTCAAAGTAAAAGGAAATTCAATAGGCCTCTAGAGAGTGCAGCTGCGTTGCTTGATGTGAAATTAATCTGTTTATGAGTAAATTCGCGCAGTTGTCATCATTCAGATCGTGAAGCAGCGTCTTGCTTTGGTACAGGCTGAAGATAACATTCCAGCACTTGAGGAGAAGATTGGAATGGGTCAGATTGAAGAAGTGATTGAACAGGTATGATATGCTTTGCAAAATTGAAACCTTTTGATTTCTTTTCCATGTTTTCTGCTCTTTTTTCTTCGACGGATCCATGCTGAAGCTGCTCATTTTGCTTAATGCGCCGGTGTATTATCGATAACCACTAGTGCTAGGACGTTTTCGACCTTTTCGTCAGGTATTGTCCGAATTTTCAGGCAGAATACGAGTTGGAAGCCACGAGAGCAATCATTGAGTCGCGGGCATGGGAGCCATTGGTCGAAGAGGCGCCAAAGGGTCAGTGGGACTGGCCAATTGTCTAAGTGCATTGATCATGAACTCACAGCGATTTACGTAGATAAGAGAAAAGTAGAGTGTTCATCATGTGCTCTGTAGCGATCGTGGATGGTTTCTATTAAAGATTATTTAGGGTTCTTTGGCTTTTTTCACAGAGAAAGTTGTGTTCATTTCACGTTTTCGAAATAATACAAATATCATCTTCAATAGACTTTGTTCTTATATCTTCGAAAAGGGATTTGCTATTCTGCAGGTGTAGCGTCCATTTTGGCATAAAGATTAAGCTTCACATGGTCTTCTCTTCGTTTATTATTGAGACTCCACTGGATGGTTTTATTCTCGCGAGTTTTCGGCATTAATGCCTTCTTCAGACCTTAACATTCAGAACATTCGCAAAGCTATATAGAACAAAACCATCGGATAGTCTCAATAATCTACGAAAAGAAGGCTACGATGCTCAGAGATAGGGGCGCTACTAGCTTTACGTGGTCTTCTTAATGGTGTGAACTTATCGTGTGTACATCCGGACAAGGTAAGGAAACACTGTTCCCGATTGAAAACAACGATTTTGAAAACAAATCTTTATTAGCATTGAACAATAAAACTAACCAGAAAGTGCAATCGAGCTTAAACAGTTCCTGATAAAATGCCCTCCTGTACCCGTTGTTTATGGAGAGACTTACTGTTCGTTGAAGAATTGGTTCAACGAATTAGTATCAACTCAAATTTTTAAGACATTATCAACGGCTACTGAAATAAATTATTTTGTACTTTAGCGATAGTATTTGAAGGAATGTTTAGAATGGAATTAAACATAAGCGAAATTAGCATGGAAGTGAGCAAAAGCGAAGAATGTGGAATGAAGCGTTCGTTCCGGTCTGGGCCAAAGACTAGAAGTACAATGCTGCAGTCGGAAGCGCATAGAAGCTTATCCGCCAGAGGGCGGATTCGTTAGACGACACTCAATCGTATTGATAATCAGCGGTGGGGTTCCCATCTCCCTGAAAAAGGACTTTGTATAAGGTGTAAGGATTCAGGGTTGTGGAAGTAAGAGTATGCAATAATCTAAATGGGATGAAACTATATGTGGGTAATTGTGTAGGACCACAAGTAATTGTCTAGTTAGTACATATAGTCAACTCCAAATGTCCGTAGACAAGAGTTGGGGCCGTGGCGCGGGTCTCTCGCTGTCTGCTGCACGGATTCAGCGTGGCATGCAGGGCGGAGACGCGGAGGAAAACCGCGCCGCGGTCGCAACTCTTGTCTACGGACATTTGGAGTTGACTATACGTGGGGTCGATAGAAGAAGTTTCCCACCTTTCAGGTGAGGTCGCTCAAAAGTTGCCGTAATTTTTTGATGAATTTGTACAGTGCGCATCGATGGCGGTGACCCGTCTGCGGCCTCGGAAAGCACGCGACGCGACCGCGGCGCTCGAGCAGGAATCCTCTTCGGGACATCAAATTGTGGGGTTTACTTGATAGTCACTCAACTTTCTTATTAGTAACCATAGAATGTGATGAACAGCTATCGAGAAAATCTAGATTCGACACCGCGGCGACGATTCCAATGTGAGCGACACGTTCGCGACGCGTGCTTTCCGAGGCCACAAACGGGTTACCGCCATCGACGCCCACTGTACAGTGCTGGCCAAGATTATGTAGCCTTCTCAACTTTCGTCCGTGACCTCCATTAACGTGAAGCTTAGAAGTTCAAACTTCCAGGAGAGTTGTAGGCGCTCATTTGTCATGAAAAAGTAGTACAACCCAGTCATTCCATGAGAAAATTTTCTCAAAGGCAAGGTCCGGGGAAAATTCCGTCTTCAGGATTCTCATTGAATTCGTCGCCCACTGCACAATAGAAACTGAGTGTAGGTACACCACCACTGGTGACCCCTACATGACTTGTTATCCGGTTAAACATACCCTTTTCCAGCTTTGAATTTCGAACGCGAAATTGTTGGAGTTGATATAGCAAATAAGTTCCTAAGCGATTGCAAAAATTTAATCCTCACCATCGTTGAAGTGTCGTGTTGCAAGTGCCTGGGAAGCTAATATTGTTTGGACCATAGTCGAGGAAAAATTGTCCATTGGCGACGATCGCAGCGTATAGGTCGAATGCCGGATCGGTCTGGCTGAACTTGGCGAACATTAAGTACGTATTCATAGCATGGTGATTCGTAACTCACGAGCAAACTGCCGTAACCATAGTTCGACACGTGTCGTTATTGTAAAAGAAAGTCATCAGGCCATCAGGGAATTCAGAAGAAGTCAGTGTTTGCATCAGTGCTGGGCAGCAGCCTAAAACGAGTTCATCAGAGGGCCAAGCACAACCCTTCAAATAAGCATCACGGACCCGCCGGTACTGGTCCTGCTGTCGTCGTTGTGGTGACTGCAGTCGTCGTGGTGACCGGGACTATCGTCGTTGTTGTAGTTGCAGGAGCTGTTGTTGTTGTCGTTGTTGTTGTTGTGGTCACCGGTGCCACAGTGGTTGTCGTCGTTCCTTGAGTCGGAACGCAGCATAGGGTTTGGTGAAAGAACCATGCACACCACAGATGCAGGAGGACCTGGAGCGGGGTCTAGTGGTGCAGCAAAGAGAATTGTAATCAGGAAACTGGGAAAAATTGTAGTAATTAGAACATTTTTCTGCAATCATTCATTTTCACACAGTATGGAAATATGACTATTCGTGTTTTTTCCGAAGGGCTGCGTTAATTGTGCAAATCCCAGCGCATTTCAAAGAGTCTATGGAAGACTCCAGGAACGTTATATCAGTAGGAGTAGATATCAGTGGATGCGTAGTTAACCAGATTGCTACGACCCAGGTGGTGCGACGCGTACTAGGAAGTCCACTCCATTGAAATCTACCTATGGAAAGTCTAACAGTTGAACGACGCAAAAAAATTCCTCATGCATGTGAAAGGACGCGGAAGTTACTGATAACAACCCCAACATGTCCCAACCGAATAATGCTGTGATAACCATCTGATTACCCAGAAGTTAGGCTTTGTTTAACGCTCTGTACTTTATTCGAGCTTTTCTATTATACCTCACCTTTCAAACCTCCTAGACGGGAAAAATGAATAAAAAGCAGCTGATTTGGTAAGCCGAGCAGGACTGGTTGCAAAAAAAAACTCACGGAAAATCGCTGACCAGGCCTTTACACTACTCACTTCGATCCACTGGTTTATACTGCGTAATGCTACCAGAATTACAGGACTTGCACACTTTTTCGGAGAAATTCGGACATTTCTTGGCGGAGGTCTAATTTGAACCGTGAGAGGATTAGCACTTTCCGTGCCGTCGTTGCGAGTACCTTCCGTCTCCGTTCATAACCCCGCCCCAAGCGATGGGGTTTTCAAGGTTATACGAATTTTTAAGGTGGTGAATCAGATGCGCCCTTGGAAGCATTGCATGCCTGTATATCACTACTTGAGAGTCCCTCTGCTTCTCGACTGCCGTGACCAATTTTCTACAGTCGCAGCCGTAGAATCTGAAAATTTTTGCGGATTCGCGGAATTCGAGGGAGTTGAGGCATTTTCACATATATATGTGACTTCTCTAAGAATGAGTAATTTTGAAAAGAAGGAAAGCACCCTGAGACTCAGAGCAATGCTCTGCACATGCTTGGACCTAGTAACCTTTGATTTTGAGCGGCTGTCACCAAATATTTCAATAAATCCGTTTATTACCCTAACACCACGTGGTCAAGCGCAGGAAATTGCAAATTTTTCCGGCTACAATTTTGAGAGTGAGAGAGAGAGCATCTAGGAGTACTTCCATTATGACCACTGAATTCACGATGCGATCACGAACAACTTTATGTGAAAATCATTCAAAAAGCCCACACTTTTCTATCCAAAAATTACATTTTCTTTTCGAAAATTCGGTGGATTTTCCACCAGTTGGAACCGGCCCTCAAAGCTTAGGCGATGCTGTAAGCATGTTGTGGCACGCCCGGTGTCGGACTTTTGCAAATACTATGCTACCTACCCGTATGATCCCTGTACTTATCCAGCAAACACCCGCAAAAAAGCAGCCCGGATGGCTCAGTGGCAGAGCGGCAGATTGCAATCCGTTCCCTATCGCTGGTTCCACTCCGTTGGATATCCAAAGTTAAGCGCAGTTTCTGCCCTGCAGTATCTGCGATGCAGTGTTCGGGGTTCTCTGCACGACGTCTCCCGTTGCACGAACTGCTAAGACATGTACGCGTAGATTAGTAGATAGGGCGGTTGATCGTCGTTCTGGGGACCAAGGGATCGGGTCAGAGATGTAGCCGAAAAATGTTGGAATTTCCTGTGCTTTACCCCAATAAGTGGGCGGGGTCAGGGTAGCTAATGGATTCGTCGAAATATTTGGTGACAGCCGCTCAGAATCAAAGGTGATTGGGAACAAGCATGTGAAGAGCATTGCAATGGGTGCTTCCGTGGCTCGAAATTCTGGCCAAAGGCTCTGTCGCCACCCTGTATTTATGCGTCCCCTTATATGGGCCAATGAAATCATGGGTGCTACGAAAATTGAGAGAGTCTTCGGGAAGCGTGGTCAGTTGAAGGAGTCGAGGCAATAGAGCTTGAGAGCATTAAAAGCAGGAAGAATTCCATGTATCCAAACCAGTGAATGGCTGGATGATGGCTCTGGCCATTTTACGCAGTAAACAAAGAGTAAACAAACGGGTAATTAAGGATAAAATATTCTGCCATGCTATGTTGTATCAAAATCTATTCGTACTGCTGTTATAAAAGCGAATGTAATATTATAGAATGTTGATAGAATGAAAATCGAATGAATTTAATTAATTTGACTAAGAAGTGGATGGTCCATCCGAAAAATCGAACATTCAAAATGCTTGGAGCTTCATAGCCCTCATCTTCTCTCATTCAGGTGTGTAGGGTTCTCTCTTTCCTTAAGAATCCAATTTTAGACTCACTCAAAATCGAATATCCGAGTATCGGATGTAGTTAATACATTATTCGACCAATGCACTAGAAAAAATTATATATGAAGATTTTGCATTTTGTTTGCTAGTGAGACTAGACTAAATAATTTTCCAATGATCTCCCTTCCAAACATTTGATATTCGAGTGAATCGAAACTCATTCTGTTCTAAATTTCACTCGAATATAGGGGATCGAGTCAGATATGCGTGGCCTAACATGAAAATTTTATCTACAAAGAATTAGTTAAAAGTTCATGAACTCACCCATGAAGTGCTGCTGAGGCGTCGCCGATAATGAATTGTCATCTCATAGATACGACTGAACCAGCAGCAACAGCTAAACGGCACCGCGTCGTCTTGACCTTTCTCAGGAAGTGGGCCTCGAGCGGATAATCCAAAAATTACAACTCTACACGCAGCCGAGACAGCGCTGCCGGCGCCGAGACGCAGTGCCGCAGTGTGAAGGAGAAATTAGGACTGTTACCGAATACAACCCTGATCGCTAGAGCCCGCACATTCAGTCCGACCGAGGACCTGGTCCACACGGTTTGACTATTTGACGCCCGCGCACCGGCTTATTAGCCCAGATTCGCAGCGCATGGCAGTGCGATGGATAGTTCCGCATGCGGAAATTGGCAGCTGTGGCAACTTTTTCATTCCTGGGACTGCTGATAATCGCATGTTGGAGGATTTGCCGCGGATTGACGCTATGGTGATGGTTCCAAAGTAAATTGAGGGTTTGTGTTTTATGGAGTCCATTCATCCACGAAAGTACTGGACTGGGATTCATGAAAAGAAAAGTTAGCGAGCCACCTATGGCTAGTCAGGGCCTGGATGCATCATTAGGATTACCCAGGGTATGCATGTTTACGCTCGTGCTAACAATGAGTAAATTTGCGTGGTGTTTACGTTTTTTTACCTTGGGTAATCTCATGATGCATTCGGCACTTGATTGCACTTCGCATGGGATACGTAACGCTAGGAGGCCGAGGACTGGAAAATTGGTTTGATGGCTTGGTTTTGCTTGGTCAAGGGGTTATGAATCCTTGTCCTGGATCTGTTCCAGGAATGAGCCAATGCCAATGGAAAACCATAACCAACAACAAAGAGAGGCTATAAGTCATTGTACAATGTTGGCTGGCTTATTTTTCTGCATAGGTCGGATGTTTTTGTTGACCTGGATTATAATTAATAGACCGGATTCATATATTGTTTTGAATTACGGACACACTTTAACCAAAAAATTTTTTAGCGCGAATTTTCAAGCACAGTATCTTCGGCTCCCCCAAATTTATCAATCCAACCCGAAATGTCCCAGTAATAGAGCAGCAAATGCAGTCTTTGTAAATAATATGTACAGCGAACGTCAATATGACCCTTTTGCGGCCTCGAAAAGCACGCGGCGCGACCGCGCCGCTCACAATGGAATTGCCGCCGCGCTGGCGAGTGTGGATTTTCTTGATAGTTGTTCATTACTTTTGATGGTAACTAATCAGAAAACTGACTGACTATCAAGAAAACCCTATAATTCGATGTCACGGAGAGGATTCCTGCTCTAGCGGCGCGATTGAGCTGCGTGCTTTTTGGGACTGCTGAAAGGTCTTCGCCCTTGACGCCCACTGTAGTTAAAAATGAAGATGAAAAATAAAAGGAAAAAATTAAGGATTTGCCAAAGCAAATAGGCTATTCTGACAGCAGCCTCGCGAGTGAGGGTGGGATATATTCAATCTGATTGGCCATGGGAATTAGAGTTTTTTTCGGGACTACTAACTGAAGGTCAATGAATGCCATGCCGTTCCAGTAACCATGTCATGGTCGTTCAAATCCATAAATTATCGCGACATCTGATCCTATCTCACTATGTGCTCCCACCATTTATGATTGAATTAATTGTGCTAGCGTGCATTTAAGCAAAACTAACTAGTAAAACCAAGAGAGCAAAAGTGGTGTTGAAATGGGGCTGGAGAAATTCGAGGAACAGAAGGGATCGAGGAAGCATTTTTCCTAAGCAGGGAATTCTTCGCAATTTCCGCGAGGTTTTTCTGCTAAGCTCGTGTGTTCCTCACTAGGTGGTCGGTTTCGCTTGCATTAGTACTAAATTCTCTGTAATTCCTAGAAACGAATACGGATAAATAGTGCTGACCCTAATCCCGAGAGCAAGTTGTGTATTTTTTACTTTGTTCTATCGAGGTGACTTTAAGAAACCGACAAATACTCAAAGAATACCACAACGAGCTTTGCTGATAATTTCCAATCCACAAAAATCGGATATTTCGAGCAGAAGGAAAAACACATCCAGTGATTTCCGTAGACCCAATTCTGGTGATCCAATGCTTGTGGATTGTTCCCGGAAATAAGACTGAATTTTCCTTCTCGCTGGCACTGCAGTGAAAGTGTCCGTGAAGGACGATGTCGTAAAACTGAAGCGCGTGGCAGCCCAGCCGCGGAACGGAGCAGTCTACTCTAAGAGATTGTAGCCCAATTATATCCTGGTTACTTTTTAATATTGATTATTTTAAATTTTCTTGGATTGAGACTAATTTGTGTGATGCAAATCACTGCCTGGTTTACAGTGTCTAGATGCATTAGACTCGGTCTTCTCAAAGGATTTTTTCTAAATGAACACCGATGCTATTTGTACTCCTCAACGAGAATCCTGGACAAGCTCCATGAAATGCCAAGCGCCTCACTAGCATATGATCACCTACACACAGAATTTGGCACGGATCGATTCATTCTTCACTTTTTTCTTTTTTATTTTTGGAAATTCGGAACGCACACCCATACTTACACACAGACTTCTAAGTCTATTACTCTTACATATGCAGAAGATTTTTTTTACAGGTCTAATTCTTTTGAATTTTATAGTTGGTGACTTTTTGCTTGATAATTCGCCAACTATTTGCTTATGTGAGTGGGCGTTCAATTTTCAGTGGAAATTTGGAATCCGTGATCTTCTTATCTATGGAAATAAACTCACTCTATGGGGATAGTCCACAATACTTTCGAAATTCAGTGTCTGTCGATCAAAATGCTGATGGTCCCTGGGTTTTTCCCTCGTTTTCCTGCTATACATCCACGACAACATCCGTATGTAAGGCTCAGCGATAGAGCAGTTGACTACGGACCTGTGGGTCACAAGTTCGGAGCCCCGGATCAACGGGATTTTTGCATTTTCCACAGAAGAACCCTCGCGAATCTTAGACAGCGCCTCTGCCGATAACGTCCCCTGATGGCTCAATCGGTACAGCGTCTGACTACCATTCAGGCGGTCGCTGGTTCGAGTCCGGGTGAGATCCAAAGTTCAAGGGCCAGTCCCATAGTGTTCGGGGTTCACTACTTAATACGTCACCCGCGATCTTCATCAGCTTCACAATGACAAGGGCATCCTGGATGGAGTTGCTTCGATCGCAGCCGAATTGCACAAACTTTTTCGAAAATTGTTTGAAAATACTGCCGGATGTGAACAGGAATATAAAATATATGAAATTACTGGAATATTGGTTTTTAGTGGCTATTAATTTCTTTATCAGCGTGGAATTGTTCAACACAGTGTGTGATATTTATTGCAAATTTCTTGCTGACACGTTTCCACAAAGAAATGCGTCCTCAGAACAAGAAAATTAAACTCAACTTTATGTTACAAAACACACAATGATAGGCATCTAACACAATTGACATAGGAATTCAAGATTACCACAGAGCATGTGAGCCCAAATCTACAACACGGAGAAAGCGCTAAGAGCTTTAAAAATAGAAGAATCTCATGGAATTTTTTCACATACCTTGCTTGAAGCTGCTCGAAAATTACGGATAGCTAGAATAACAACATACGTACTGGAAAGCTGTTGACGAATGAAAAAGGTAGGAAGAACAAGGTAGAAGAAAGTAGAGGTAGAAGTGGCAAGGAGACGGTAATAAAGTAAGCACTTCTCGCCTTTGTAATAATGGAGGAATATCTCTGGACGACCAAGAGGGTATGGTAACAGAGGAAAATCACAAAAAAAAAGACTAACTCAAGTGCCTGAAGAGGTGCTCAGGAGAACACTACAGGGGATGCATGCATCATTGAGATTACCCAAGGTAAACACTCCACAGATTTACGCGTAGTCAACACAGGCATCACAGGCATAAACACGTTTATCTTGGGTAATCTCAATGGTCCATCGCAGCCCAGATCGCCACACAAAACCTAAAGACAAGAAGAACTCATGTATAACTGGAATCACAGGAACAAAAGGGAGCTTGACAATCGAATGTACTGGATAACTCCATTCAACCGTAAGCTGAGTAGAGGGAACAAATATCACTTAGATTATTAGTCACATCAAAGCATGAAGGAGAAGGTGCACGGTTCACGAATTCTAGGCCAGGATGTATGTACAATGAATTTGCCAAAAGTTCAGCCTTTTTAGAAAGTATGTAACCCATAACTGTCCTTGGAAAAGTGCTCACTTGGAATTTACAATTAAAAAAAACAAATGGAAACAAAACAAAAAAGGCTGTTTATTAGCGAAGGTGAGATTCTCTACTAAATGAAAAAGGTGTGGAAAGAGCTCCTATACATGGTTCTGAAGATAATGAAAACATAATTACTATAGTAATTATCACTTGTACAGAGATCTCCGATGTGTCGTGTTCAGTGATTCCGAACTGATGAAAGCCTCGATGGATGCTGACAGGACACAGCTCAAAATGACGTGTTGATAGGAGTATGCGCAGGACGAGAACCTGGAAATAACCTCAGACTATTTATTTATTTATTTATTTATTTATTTATTTATTTATTTATTCAATCATTTACTGTATACAAGAATGTAATTCTTGTGCAATCACGACCAATTCTCCTTTTTTTCTTGTGCAACATTTTTATACATTTCATCGAAGTCGGGGGCTACTAGATGCACTCGAAGAGTGTTTTTACCATTTTATATTTATAGTATACAATTTCCACAGATTTGACAACGTAGTTTTTTTTTAAATTTGTGAATACAATGTATGTAGTATAACCCCACGTTTTTTGCACTTTTCTAACTGCTGTATTTTGACTTGACTTTCTGAGTGAATACATTTAACTTCATCTTGTGACTAACGTAGCTACGGACAAATGTTGTGAGTGGTTTATTGTTGTAACAAAGTGCAAAGAAAAAAAAACGATAAGTACATAAGTTTGAATCAAGCGAGGAATGTAAATGTCTCAGGTGAAAAAATTCGAGCGGATCACGTGTGGTTCCGAGCGAATTTCGCTTATTTCTCGCCGAAACATTTTCCGACATCGCCAGAAAAGTACAAAACCCGTAAATCTTCACGAAATAAGCACAAGATTCAGCTTGAATTTTTCCATAAGAGGTACTCAAAAACGTGCAGCTCTGGAGAATGGGTAATATTGTGCCGTAACCTCACCACCCGAAAAATCTACTTGATCGTGAGAGAGGCACATTTAAAAGGAGAATAGTGCTTTGAAAAAGGAGTAAAAAAGCTAAAGCCATAGTTGCTGGAGAAACTTTCCCAAGGAATAATTTTCCACGGAAAAAAGGGATGATAATTGAAGTCAGACAGTGAAAGTCTCTTTACGGTTTTCCTTGTCTACACAAAAAGCCGACTCTTTATCGTCCAATTTCTCAAAAAAATGTTTTACCAGGCCCTTTAGTGCGTAATAAATAAGTGGTGGACAGTTTCCTAGAAAAATCTGCCCGGATATTTGTTGACTTTGAGTAAATCCTTGATTTTAACTGTAGTGCTAGCTCATGTTGTTTTAGCGTTGATAGCTACTGTCACGGATGGCTTCCATGTTCAAATAAATAAATAAATAAGTAAATAAATAAATAAATAAATAAGTAATTCAATAAATAAATACCGTCTGTCTCAACAATCTTGTCACTTGGCAAGCCTCCAAAAGAGGAAAGTCTAGCCAGTTTTATAGGCGAGACATGTTTTGGCACGTTTCCAGTTACTGGTAGCGCTCAATTTTCATGATTTGACGTGGAACAAAATACGTTTTGTGCAGCTACACGCAAAACATTGAACTGTTCTAATTTTTGGAACAGATATTAAGTAAGTAAACAAATAAGTAAATACTCGCGTCTGTTTGATGCTGCGTTGGGTGATCTATTTAATATATCCAAGATAATCATGGTAATCCAGGGTGAACAAATAAACTCACTATCCAGCAGCTGCTGTAGTTGTAGTAGCAGCCACCGTAGTAGTTGGTGCAGCAGTAGTAGTAACCGCAGCAGCCGTTGTTGTTGCCGCCGCAGCAGTCGTAGTTGGTGCAACCGTAGTAGTTGGTGCAACTGTAGTAGTAGGAGCCACTGTCGTAGTAGCAGCCGCCGTAGTAGTTGGTGCAACTGTAGTAGTTGGTGCAACCGTAGTAGTTGGTGCAATCGTAGTAGTAGCAGCCACTGTCGTAGTAGTTGCCGCAGCAGTCGTAGTAACCGCAGCAGCCGTTGTTGTTGCCGCCGCAGCAGTCGTAGTTGCCGCGGCGGTCGTAGTAACCGCAGCAGCCGTTGTTGTTGCTGCCGCTACAGTAGTAGTTAGTGCAACTGTAGTAGTCGCCGCGGCAGCCGTTGTTGTTGCCGCCGCAACAGTCGTCATTGATGGAACAGAAACTATTGCACTGGCCAGAGTAGTAGCAGGAGCAGCAGTAGGGGCCACTACTGTAGTTGTGGTCACTGTCCGTGCACATCCTGAAGACATGCCGCAGACGGAGGCGCTCCAGAGGATGAGGAGACGCTAAACGTTCACCTTTATTTGCTCATTCAAAATGTAAAGTAGCAAAAGTAGTAGTAAGTAGTAAAGTAGTGTAATCATAGTATAAAGCGGCTTCCTACAATTTCACAACAACTTGTATAGACAATAAAAATCAATGGAAGAATGAACCGGCAAGAAAAAAATACTTGAAGCTCAGGTAAGGAATGTCACCAAAAGACTGATGTTTAGTCGAGAAGTACTTTGAACAATAATTCCTCAATTCAAAAAAGAACTATTCTACAAGTAGGATATCAACCCTAACTCCGCTACTACTACTATTAGGCTGTCCCAAAAATAATGGCCGCAACCCCGAGATCTGTTGATTAATAACTCCACCAATTCAGAAGGTTGAAGGGCAAAACTCTAACCATTCTAAAACAGTACCAGTCCCAGCAAAGATTGAACACTCACCCAAGACGACGATCTAAACAAAGCACTGCTCATCATATGCCCGACAATGCATTCACTTTCCGGCGAAAAAGTGGGTTTTTACAGGATAATCCGAAAATCATAAATTCTCCGCGCATATTCGTTGCGCAATCCACACCAAAACATGTGCAATGACCCATATTTCGTTCCCATACCTAGAAGAAGTTCTTCGTCTACTTTTTATTTACTCAGTAGTAATCGCAGGTTACTAGGTAAAGATAAATGCTGCTCGATTTTGGGAGGCATTGAAGTGAATGTAAGTCAAATGGATTGAGTATTGTTGAACGAAGGCCTGGATGCATCACTGAAGATTACCCGAGGTAAAAGTGTTGACGCCTGTGATAGCGATTGGTGAATTTGAAGGTCATTAACGCTTATAATGTGGATAATCTCAATGACGCGTACAACCCGAGGAGCCGCATATATAGTTGAGACTAACCATGGTAAACGCATTGACACCTCTATATTTATTCAGCTTTAACACGGTCGTCAACACGTTTACCCTGGGTAACCGCAATGATACATCTTGTCTTCAGCCATGATCGAGTTTCTACGTTGAAAACTATAGCAAAGGATAGTGAATGTGCTCTCAACCCTTTCATAGAAGACTCATGATTTTGACCACAGTTATCTGGCTCACACTAATGCACAGGGTCTGGATCCATCATTGAGATTACCCTGGATAGAGGTTTTGACACACGTATTAAGTTATCAAAGTTAACTTGGATAAATCTGGATGTTATTATTATAGCATGTTTACCCTGGCGGTAATCTCGATGATGCACTCGGGCTCAGATGTATGATTAAAGTTACCCTAGGTAAAAGCGTTACGTACCTGAACTTGCCTTTTACCTAAAACCTATCACCATGTTTACTCAGATGTGGTGTTATCTATACGCAACCGCTAGCAGTAGGTAATCATACTCATGGGTATGGATTACCCATTCCTCCTACTATGCATCAGGGCCTAGGGCATCATTGAGTTTACCCGTAGTAAACGTTTTAGCGTACACAAATTTATTTTCTACCCCGCAGCCATCTACGTAATTTTTACCCACACTTGACCTTGTCTATATCTGCTATCCATGGGTGTGATTTTGCATGATTACCCATGGGTATGAGACTACCAATCATTCCAGTGATGCTTCCGAGCTCTGTTTTTCCTGAAAAAAAATGTGCTGTTGGTGACCCTCAGATGAAAAAAAAATGAAACTAGCGTGCCCTAAAATACGATAGAGGACTAGTAACATCATAGAAGAGAAACATATGCCCTGCTATGGAAAACTGCCGTAGAATACTGGACACATGGGATCGACTAGCCCTCAAATTTCCTCTTAATCGCACGTTCCAAAGCGAGTTACTGAATCCTGATAATTGGGCTAGGTTCTATGCATCAAAGACTATACTCCAATATGCGTGATGGGGAGAATGCAGTGGTCCACAGCAGTCAGACTACATTTCGATTCGCTCTTTAGCGCTGTACTAACCAGGAGGTTGAAGAACTAAAGTCCATTCGTGCTTTCAACTCGTGTCGTCAAACCGAAGTCACAGAGAAGAAAGCCACTGGCATCTTGAACAAATGAGAAAAGAGCACAAACTTACAGATCGATTCATCAATTCAATTGATTTTTCGCTATATTTTTGCACAAAGGTAGGTAAAAACTTGTCTATTGAAGCTGCATCCATCATTGAGATTACCCAAGGTAGACGTGTAGACACTACCCAAATTTACCTGCCTTTGAGACGACTGTGAACACGTTTACTCTAGGTAACCTCGATGATGTATACTACAAAAACTGGAATTCTTCTGTGCGTACGCCTTACACAGATGGGGTAACTACTCTGCGTAAAGGAATCGATTTATTGATTTTATCGATTTTTCCTTTTTTGACTAGGGGTTGACGAAGAAACATATGTACTTCTATTGAAGATAAACCATATGCCAAACATTTATTTATTTATTTATTTATTTTCTGTACGTGACGTGTGCCGACAGATTTGAGTTGATCGTATTATCGATTTTATTGATTTTTCGCTATTTTTGTCCAGAGGTCGCTGAAGATATGTCTACTAAGGTTCCTCAATACGCTGAACACGAATATGATGAAAAGTCAGTTAATTATTGACTTTATCGATCTTTCCCCTTTCGCTCAGTGGCGTGTAAGAGCACGTTCAGTGGAGTTCTCCATCACGCTGAACGTGAATAAGGTAACTTTAATTGACCGAACAAACAACCCGTCTTAACCTAGTTTTTTTTTTCTTCTTAAATGTGGGTAAAAAGATGTCATTTTGGTTGTTCACTAACGAGATGAGCACTTTGATAGGATTGTGCTTAACAATTATCATAATAGATCTCAATAGAAATAAAATAGCTCAAATAACAATTGAAATATTGAAGAAATAAAATACCCGAGCGAAGCCTGACATACCATCCAAATGGTTTCCTGAAAATTGATGCTTTTGGGAACCCTCGTTGAAAAAATGGGAAATTAATTAAATTGCTGCCACCTTCCAGCAATATTTCCAACTCTGAGGAAATTTGAAGCCATCGTCACTCGAGTAATGGTGACTCGGTATGAGTGAGATATGTACTTACATTGGAAGTCGACAGCGGTGGCCTTTCCGCGGCCTCAAAAAGCACGCGACGCGACCGCGCTGCTCGAGCAGGAAATCCTCTACGAGACAACAAGCTATGGGGTTTTCTTGATAACTGGTTAGTTTTCTTATTTGTTAATATCAAATATGATGAGCAACTACTAAGGAATCCCAGACTCGCCACTGCGGTGACAATTCCATCGTGAGCGACGCGGTCGCGTCGCGTGCCTCTCGAGGCCGCGGAAGGGCCACTCACTGTATATAAGTCTTTCTCCTATTTATTCAGCACTTTGGAAGACACATAACCTTCCGTCTTAGCCAACGACAATACCGTGTTGTAGCCCCTCCCCCACTCCGAAAAAAAAACTCATTCCATTCCCCTTTCGCCAAGTTTATATCCTTGGAAAAGCTCAACATTGATGGTGTTTTCGAGGCGTTTTTTAGTTTCCCTACAATTTGATTTTGTTGCTGTGAGATAAAAGCACGCACAACTACAAATTCTCCTACATATTATGTATTTATTATAATTATTCGAACTTCCTCTCCCATGTATTTTCAATGTTTTCTCCTATAATTTCTCCAAAACATGTAAAAAAACAAAGGTTTATTTGCACTTCTGAGCTTGTGATATATTTTGTGGTTACGCAATCACGAGGCTGAGCAGTGTCTATGTCGTTGACGTGAATACTCGGACGGTTTTTGTAGGCGAGAGTTTCGCCGTTATGTATTTTCGAAAGTCCTGGACAAAATACATTACAACAAGAGGATTTATAGCCGGTGACCAGGAGAATAATATGGGCAGATAGTCGGCAACAACGCCAGTGTCGAATTTGAACAGTGGCGCTAGGCAGCATAGGTAAAATGGCATGTGAACGAAGATAAACGGGATGATACACTGTAATAGAATAATCAGCCAGGATTTGAGGAAGAGTTAGGGAAAAGAGATGAGAACACAGTAAATGTTCCTCATAAATAATACAAAATCGCTCACTTGCACTATGAGAAGCCTGTGAAGCTGCTGCTGTTGTCGCTTCGTCTTCCTGCTGGTCGCCTGTCGAACGGCGACGAAAATATGGTGAGAGCAAAATATCATGGCGGCAACGCTGACGATCAGAACGATCGTCAAATAGAAGACCGAAACCAAGAGGATAGTAGACTTCAGCGCACTGAGCGGTCTATTTCTGTCCCCCTAAATGCAAACAGAAACATTCACCTTTTTCAGTGCATAGAAAGACTTATTGTCGATTACTTCAGGGTATTTTTTTGGAGGCACCACTCACTGACGGATCGCGCGTGCAGTTTCATAGGGTCACTGCTGCAGAATCGCGGCAGGACCTACTCGACCCCATCACTTGGAGCATGCTTTCTCCCTCGTTCAGGTCCCGCAACGATTCTACAGTACGGAATGTTTTTTTAGAAGGACTGTAGAATTTATTTATTTATTTATTTATTTACTTATTCACAGACATCAAAAGGTGTTTACATATGCAATACTTCAAGGGCAGTAAATTAACAGTAACAGTTGATAAAAAGTCTTTTTGAAAAGGACTGTAAAGCTTATTTAATTATTTATTTATTTATTTTTTTATAGAAGTGAAACAATGTTCACGTAGTTACAACACTTCAAGGTCAGTAAATACAATAAAATACAATTTCAGTACAGTCTATTAATTTGACGAAGCTACAAGATATCAAGAAACTTCTGGAAGCACTAGCCCTGTTGCCGACTTCTTGAATGTTTTGACTGATGGACGATAAAACTTGTCAGAGTTGAGGGTTGTTGTTAAGAGATTAAAGATTATAAATTTGATGGTCAGAGTTCCCTAACCGGCATTTAGGCCAAACGACGCTCCAGCTAACGCATCTTGCACAGGTGCATATGGCGTTTGTATGGCGGGAATCACTGACTTCTCTCTTTACCCGTGCATTCAAACACGCAGAACGCACAACATTGTTTCCGTGGGGCTCGTTTTCCTACTTCCTTATCCAGATAACTGAATGATGGGATAGAAAAACATATACCTTTTTGAAATTCCCTCTCTAACTAACGACGAATCAAGCATGATCTTGTTATGATCTGTGAAATTATCTGCGGCAAGAATCATCTTTTAATAGGTATGTTTTTAAGGTCATACCCTTCCTGTAAAAATAAATAATAAATAAAAAATAAACAGACAAAGAAAAACTCACCACATTTGGCGCCAGCGAAGCGACCAGGAATGACTTTGTCGTGTTTGTGTTGATGCGAAAAGCGATATTTTGAAAGGCACGAACATCCTTAGGACTTGGCCACGCCGCAAATCCTAGCAGCGTTGCCCCGAGCACGGCTACCAGTGATGGTACGAGGAAGATTTTGAATACACGTTTACGGTCGACGAGGTGTGTCCTGGAAGGGAATAAAACTGTTCATTTTTTTTTCGATAAAAAATTTCGCGAGTAATCAGATATATTCATAATGCTTTCAAAGCGAAAATCCTAGCCACTCTCGAGAAAAGCTTGCTTTCCTGGCCTATATTCTGAGTTTCGGCTTTTTTTTTTTGGAAGTATTGTTGGGTTTTACCAGTTTTTCTATGCGTTTCGGGACAAATGAGCGCATTGCAGGCATTTTTTCGGTTGTGTTGGGTTTTGTGTCCTATCAGCAGTGCATTATCCACGAGTACGCAATATATGTATGTATGTTTAGTGGCGACATGTGCCAAGTTTCGCAAGACGAAAACCGCTTTAGGCATCTTTGCTTGGGAAAGGAATTTTCCTTCATACCAACGCCTAGAAATTTGGCGTATAAACAAATACACTGACTACCAAATCCCAGTTGAATATCTAGGATTTTCGCTTCTGAGTACTCACTCACACTTCGAATGTGAAGTATCAGCTTTTTTTCGACTCCAATTTCTTGTCAATAGATACGCTTGAGTTTTTTTTTCACTGTGAAATTGTATTGTTTTGTATCTATGACTTTTCATATTGGATGACTTTTTCTTCATAGCGATTGGCCACATTTTCAGTATAAAGTTAGCCTTAGTAGTAGAAGGACTCTCCAATGCCATGCAAAGAGAAGCGTTCGTTGATGGAGATGACTTGGATCGTTGAATGGATAACTTTTTCGAGCCACAGCTAGAACAATTTCATGCCAAATGCCCAAAAGGGTGGCCCAAAAGTTTTGACCGGCGTTCATGTGCAGCGAAAACATTATTTATTTATTTATTTGAGTACGCTCATAGGTGTGGCAAAAAAAAAAACAGTGAACGTCAGACATGTGTTCCGCTTGGATAGCAATGGAAAAATATGCAAAATAAAAAATAATTATGTGAAAATCAATTGAGATCAAATTGATGGAATGAGTTATCAAGATCGCTGCCAATAAAACTGCCCTATTTGGATCTCAGAAGAACCACTTCCCAGAAATTGAGAAAAGGTATAGCACGTGACGGTGACTGGTTCATTTTTCATTGCGTTTCTCTACATTTGAATGATCAATAAGAAGTAGTGTTTTCAAAACCGCGAGTACTCCCCTACAATTTAAAAGACATATCCATACCGTAAAGTAATTCCTCAGGATTGAGAATGCACTCTGCTCCGTATCTCGTCTGGTTTTCTGGGGCTTTCTTGAGGCATTCAATGGACAAAGCTATGCCAATTACTTTGCTTTAAAATTCCTTCAGATGCTCTTTACAGAGCAGATGCACCCCTAGAATTTCACGCTACTTCTTCAATATAGTAATCAGCACTCGTTAACTTTCCACCTCAGTTCGCGCCAAGGAGCTGGCAAAAAGGACATGGTAATTACCGCGTCCTTTACGTACATAGACTCTCACGCAGGAAACGAACACAATGAACGGAAATGCATTGACTTTCAATCTTCACCGGGAATTTTTTCCATATCCATCAAAGTACCCGCAGAAAGGTTGTTACTTGGACTTAACGTCAAAATTTCAGGATCTCTTTTGAGAAATAGCAAAAAATTCAGGACATCATTACCTGCAAACTTGGATATAACGGAATATGAAGTTACAAGGAGGAATCACTATGGATAGGCACAGCAGGTAGATCCAGCAGACGAGGAGAAAGCGGCCAGAGCTGAGCGACATTTTCAGACCCGCTTTCACGAACAGCACCGACGACTCGGCGGTGACGGCAGCAATGGTCTGAGATTTGCACGAAATAAATAAAGAAATGGATAAACAAGTAAACAAACAATCAAATAAATAAATAAATAAATAAATGACTAACCAAATAAATAAATAAATAAAATATGCAGAAAGTCTGAGTCTTCCATAAAGCCGCGTCTACTGGGTTGGGCAATAAGTTTCTCCGGTTTTCCCATCTATTTTTTTGCGTGGATGTGGACTTCATTTCAAGATTACGTTAGAATGTTTACAGCAAGGAGTAGCATGTATAATTGAGATTACCCAGGGTAAACATGTCAACACTACACAAATTTACCCATCGCTAACACAGGCGTCAACATGTTTACCCTGAGTAATCCCAACGATGCACCCAAGCCCAGTTATTTTTGGAGCATTTTTAAGGGCATCCCTTGCATTTTATGGGAACTTCCTAGTCACTGAATTTTTATTAGAAAAGGAAGTGAAATGGACCTCAGTCAGTAGTCACAGGAAAATTTTTTTCTTGGGAACAGATCTACCTTTTCCCACCTTTTTACCCACGCCGTTCCTTATCCGAATTTCACTTATTTTCTAGCATACAAAAAAGTTTCTTTACTCCATAAAAATCTTCGCAATGATTTTTTAGAATTTTTCCTCCAATCCAGCATGAGTATTATTCATGCTGATATGGTTCAAACAAGGAAATAACCATGAGACATGCCACTAATGCACTCTATTTATCCACTTATGACCAATTTCCAGTTTTTCCAGCAAGAGATAGGTTGAGTCTGGGAGTAGTTCCTCGAAAAGACAAAGCACTAGCGCACTTGAGCGTAATTACAGTACTATCGAGAATATATTATTATTATTTTCTGAGCAGTTGGCCTTTGTTTATTGAAATGAACACTATTATCAGCGGCGGTAATGTGTCTGACAAAAATATAAGGACGTTTGTTACCCATAATCATTGTCGAAGATGCATAAGGAAATATTTAAACTAAGGACGGAAGCCTCTTCTTGTGCGAGGCCCTGACTCATAGTTAGGGTTACACTTCCTGACACAGATTGTACTAGGCCCAAAAGTCAGAATTTTAGCTTGAAATTAGGCGTTTGCTAACACAAAATAAGGAGGAAGCGCTGAGCTGTTCCACGTGCGCCAAAAAAAAATTTCAGGATTACATATTTTCATACACCATGAGCTATTTTGACACCAAAGCATGGTTTAGTTACAGCTCTGGGTTGACGTTCGTTCAGGAAAATGACTATGCGCTTAGGAATCACTATGAGTTTGTTTGGTAGTAAACACAAATCAACATATTAACACATTGCGCACAATGTGATGCACATGGTGCATCACGGCCTTGTGCCCCTGGGTGGCCACGTGATGCACATGGTGCATCACGCCATAACTCTACGCTCAAAACCGCTTTCTTTCCTACGGTTCTTCCACACAACCACATTATTCAATACAGGGAACAACATACTGGATGGGCCCGGTCAGAGCTCTTATTATGACAAAGCCTCAAATGAAGTACGTTTCGGAAATCCAAGTTTATGTAATAGCGATTTGAAAAGTTAGAATTGTATCACTCATTAAAGTTGCAGTATAACTTCCAGGCATTTACAAGTTTAGTTTACGTGATGAGATGCATAAAAAGATGGGGATACTACTTTAATATTTCACATACGAAGGGTTCTTGTTACCATCTGATCATTATTTGAAATACGAAATTGGATAATATCTATGTTACCAACAAAGAAAACACTACAATTTCTACCTTACAAATGATAAAAAACACACAAAGTCGTAGAAAACGCGAAACACGCTCCTCAAGTAAAAAAAACCGCTCCCCTGTGGCCACGTGATGCACATGGTGCATCACGCCGCGCGGGCAAAAATATTAATCGGCCACGGGCACTCGCCACGCGAAAATGTGCTCGGTCCGCAATGTGTTAATGAAAAAATAGAGAAGAAGAACAAATAAAATAATAAAAATATCCGTTTCGTTCCTTCCCTTAGACGGACTACAGGCAAATGAGATTAACTACCTTAATCTACCTTACTAAAGTAGAAGTAAAGTGTGCAGAGAAATTTTGTGGACTCACCGGTGAGGCAATCAACGAAACGATGCTGAAGCACAAGTCGAATATGGAGGTGGCGATAATCATGTAGCGGTAAGGACCAATAACACTATTCTTCCTTCCATGAGCGACATAGATCAGGAGAGTATTAAGGACGATCGAGAGGGAACTAGCGATAGCTGGCACTACTTGAATAATGATCTCCCGTTCCATTTGGATGGAACTGGACTGTCTCCTGAAAGTGAGAGAAAATTCATCACCACAGCTCTACAAGTGGTAGACGCTAGCAAAAGCAGTTGTATAATCTGTTCCAAAAATAATGATAGTTGAGAGCTGAAGCAACGTCAGAGAAATTAACACTAAACGGTAGGCATTCACGTCGTGTATTGTAGTTTTACCTATTTCTGCTCGTTCTCACACGTAATTCTTCACTAATTTCTCTTCGACTAGAGGCACTACGTGGAGTAAAATTAGAGAAAGTCGGATTCTATGCAGTGGTTTAAAATTCCTCCTAGACTTCGTGGATCTATGCGGGCGCTTGTGCCCTCAGTCTCTTTTTGCATGTGTTCATAGCTGATCCTTTTTGCTGTAAAAAATGTTCCTTGTTATATTTTCATTTATTTGTGTCTGGCTTAGCGTTTTAAGTGTTGTTATTTTGTTGTTGCCTATAACGCATTGTGTCTGTAATAAAAATTAAATTAAATTAAAGACGGTGCAACACCTGGTAATCAATTTCGGGATTCTTGCAGAATAATAATTTTCAGCAGACGCTGATCAGAATGGCAGACATAATTCCTCACAAAAATGCAAGGGACAACCGTTACGAGGAGGTGCTCGATGTGTGTGATCGATACTACCGGCTGTACAGGTTTGTGACAGATGCCTTGATGTACAGCCCAAATTCTGCACAAAGAGAAAGCGATTAAAAACGGGTTTCGCCGACAATTTGATAGGGAATTATGTATATTTACTGTAGAATATACTGGAAAATGTCCTAGAATGATAATGACAGTGGGATTCTTGCCAATTCTGGGAATATTTCGAGGCATTTTTGATGAAGACAGACCTTCTTTGTTATCACCTCCAGGCTTACGAGACACGCTGGACCAAAATTAAAGCTGTATTCAAGCCGAAAACCTATTTAAGTTCCTACGGAACGTCAGTACCACAACTAAAGTTATATGGGGCAAGGATGACAGAAATCGAGATACCAAGAGATATCACAGGAAAGCCACAAAATTGAAACCAGACGGCAAAAAATCTAGTCGGATGAAGTTTACGGAAACACATCACATCGTAGGTCTTGCCTGCATCGCTTGGAAATTCCTCAGAATATGTGCTGTCAAAGCCTCGAGACTTCTTGCTGCTCCAGAGGCATGGAAAATGAGAAAATTGTTGGATGATTTTTGAGCCACAGAGCATATCGTTACGTTGTTTCTTATTAGGTTCACGCTTGTACAGGATATTAATGCTGTACAAGGAAATTAATTACGTAGAAGAAAATCAAAAAAGTGGTGATTTTTCAAAACTTAATTATTGAATGATGACGGAAAGAGAAAAACTAAGCAGTAAGAATGGATAGTAAATAATACTATAAAAGTAGATAATAGAGAGGTAAAGGGGAGAACTAGAGACGAATAATGGGCAGTCCTGATTGAAAGCACCGAGCAGACGCCGCAAACAGCCGTTATGTCGGGGATGCGTGCGTCCGACTTACGTCTGAGCTGCGTCAGGGTTGCGACTTCACCATATAGACGCAAATACGTCGAGCAGACGCATCTAGTATAAGTTTTTCTCAAAAATCATGCCTATGTTGGATATTCTATGCGGGGCGTGGGGACGTGCTATGCTACATTAGCTAGGAAGTGAGATGGGCGGAACGAGCAGAGTACAAACAGCGATTTTCCACCTATCTTCCTGTGTCTACATGGTTTTCCGATGGAAATAGATTTTCGTCCTAATTATCTGCTGCACGTCCTCACTTCTCTACATAGTGTATATTATGTATTAATTAGATGGTGTGCTCGGCTACCTAAAATCAATATTTTAGAAATCCCATGGAATTTATCTTCCTCTTCACGTCCGGCAGTATTCTTAAGCATTTCCGAAAAAGTTCGTGCAGTTCGAAGCGACTCCATCCAGGATGCCCTTATCCTTGTCAAGCTGATGAAGATCGCGGGGACATATTAAGTAGTGAACCCCGAACACTACGAAACTGCCCCTTGAACTTTGGATCTTCACCGGACTCGAACCAGCGACCGCCCGACTGATAGTCGGACGCTCTACCGATTGAGCCATCAGGACATGTGATCGCCTGGGCACTGTCCAAGATTTGCGAGAGTTCTTCTGTGAGATTCTGGAACATGCAAGAGCTCTGGCCATGGCGGTCCTCGAACTTGCGACGTACAGATCCGTAGTCAAGTGCTCTACCACTGAGCCATCCGAGCAGACTATTCTCTGGATGGATGCATCGCCAGAAAACGAAAGAAAAACACAGGAACCATCAAAGTTTTGCTTAACAGACACTGAATTTCAATAATAGTGCAATAAATCCTCAAGAGATGAGTTTATGAATTATAAATTCCCGGAGAAATTGAATGCACTCTTACGTGAGCAATGTGTTCGCAGATTTTCCAATAGAAAACGTCACCAACTTCAAAATAAAGAGAATGATATCTGCAGATAAATTCTATCTTCATACATTGAAGTAAAAGTCTGTGTGTAAGTATATGTGTATTTGTGTATGTTCCGAATAGAAATCGCAAAGGATGAAGCGCCCAGGACCAAATTTTGTATAGGGCCTACAGGAGCCAGTGGAGGGTATGGTTTGCTTTATGCCGGAAATTATCAATTGGCTTATCGATCGTATCGAATTTATTGATTTTTTTTTACATTTTTTCGAGTTGGGGCTCTCAAACGCGCTGGTGAAATACTTGGGAGTACTAGAATACCCGAGCGGAGACGGCTATTCCATCTGGTCAGGAAAAAAGATGCAAAAATCAAAAGACAAAGGAAACAAAAACATTTTTCTTATATGAAATCAAGTTTCCAAGCGTAGATACACTCACTGCTGGATTCAGTGCCAAGAAGCGTACAAGATGAGAGAACTATAAATTAAAATCAGCATGAATGTATTTCAGGATGCGCCTTGGAGCAGAAAAAAATCCACATGAATGTGAGCAATCACGACATGAGAGAATCTTTGAAATCTGAGGCTGACACAGCAGAAGACGTGCTCAATCATTAGGTTGGAAATGAAGCGATTTGCAAAAAAAACCCACACTTTATATATTGTACCGGTACATAAATGAACCGTATGTTAATCTGCTGGAACATGTTCTCGCACGAATACTGTGAAAAAAAATTTATTACGGCAGCAGTAACTAGAAATAAAATATTAGCGTAAAGCTATGCACCTACAGTAACTCTACAGTTCAAGCTATGCACCTACAATAACTCTACAGTATGTCGGAGACGGTCTGCTCTCAATTATTGTTTCCTTACTGTTGCGCCAAAAAATCTCTATGTGAAAACTCGGCTACTGTTAATTGGTTCGAAATGCTTCTTTGAGAATTTATCTCTTGCTCCAATCCTGACAAATATGTATGCAGAAAGAACCTATCTCGAGCTCTCCAGTTGCTGCTATAAGGACGGAAAGCTTCAGCGGCAGTTGAGGGAAGGATGGCAACAACTGAAGGGAGATGCTGCTAAGGTTCGTACTGGACGTATTACCATGTTCGGGCTGAGTTTGTGCTCTACTATAATCAGAGAAAGCCCATAATTCACATGCACATTTTTTCCAATTCTTGCTCAGAACCTGGAACAATTTATCTTCTCCGTTTTGCCCAAAAACAACTTGCAGACAAGTTTTTGGCAAGGAAACCGCTGTCGACAAGTTTAGTGTTGGGGAATGAGCCACCAGTGTGTTTTGATCTGTACAACTTATCTAATCAATCAGGCTCATATCCTTCACTTATCACTCTTACTCCTATTTAAACCCTCTATTCCGGAGTATGTTCCATTCTTGCGGCTAATAAATCTTCCACACGTCTTCCTTCTGTTCGCTGACTCAACAACTGGCGATCAGATCACCGACTACTCACAGGATGGACCAAATCGCTCAACTCCTCGTCATGATGCAGCAGCAGATGCAACTCCTCCAGCAGCAGCAAAAGGAGTCAAGCGACAACTTCATGAAGATCCTAGAGAAGATCGAAGCACGTGCTGCCGATTCAATGCCAATCGTCATAAAAGACAAGCACAGCATCTTCGATTCGCTTCTTCGACGCATTGAGAAGTTCTCCTTCGACGCGGAAAGTGGCAGGACGTTCGACCTGTGGTACAAGAGATTTAAAGATGTCTTCGACAACGACTGCTCCGACCTCGACGACAAAGAAAAGACCCGTCTACTCGTCAGCCGTTTGGATGAAGACTCTCACCAGCTATTCTGTGGATCGATTTCGCCAAGGCTGCCGTCAGACCTGACATGGGATGAAGCGATCGCAACGCTGGAGCGCCTGTTTGGATCTGCCAAAACACTGTTCCGACGCCGTTTCGAGTGTTTCAAGATCCAGTACGAACACCAGGACTTCAATACCTATGAGACTCTGGTGAGGACGCGCTGCATGGACGCGAAACTCAACTCTATCGACTTTGACGGACTCCAATGCCTCGTCTACGTCGCCGGATTTCAAGAAGCGGAGTTTGCCGACTATAGAACGCGTTTGCTGAGAAAGCTGGACCAGGCCGAGAGAATATCTATCAAGGACCTCACTGCCGAATTTCAGCTGATCAAGTCGTACAAGGAGGACGCAAGGATGCTCGAGAACGCAGCAATGCCTCTTTCTGCCGTCAACTATGTCACCAAAAGGAAGAAATTCNAAAGAGTTTCAACGCTAGCAGTTATATAATCTCAACCAACATACACCCTCCCCCCCACCCCCGTTTAGTCTCCCAGGTTCGAATATACATTAAAATATGTGGATTCAAGCCAGGAAAGAATAATAGGAACTGGGGATGTGCAAGTAGTTGTAGTGGAACGTATATTGCCATACGTGCGCAGCTTGTGATGTTGATCTCACATCCGTTTCCTTATCTGTGGAGCACTTTGTAGAAAACTGTATGAAATTATTCCGGTATGTTCAAACCAGCCAAATTTGACGTGTGAGTTATTACAAATTCGGCCAAAAACGCACGAGAACCATTACAAACCTGTCAACTAATTTATTTGAATTTTTCTAAACTACCTTAGAATTAAGAAACTTCATGCGGTCATTGAGCAGATTATCTCTATCTTTAAGCAGATTATATCCTTGTGGGCAGACTTTGGCCGCCCTGAGCGAGCTGGATTCATAATGGCCCGTATGCATGAACATCCTCGCTGGGAAGGGGAGGGGATCAGTGAGATTGTGAAGTACTGGAATCATTTCAAACGCTGCAAGCACGATTGTCCACATATGGAATCTTTCGTGGGTCCCTTACATATGAGCGAAGTGTTGAACCACGTTCGCTTCTCTTTGATGTTCACGAAGAGAGAACATTTTCTGAGGGGAGGGATGTACATCCCCTGGGATGAGTAGGGGATCTCTGGGGATCACGCATATCATCGAATTATCCCGGAATTTCACATTTTTTAAAAAAATCTTTTTGGACCGATATTTGCATGACGATGTCCTCGCTTCGCCTCGGTCATTGCCTGGGCCTTAATTGGTTAGGTAGCGCGATCCCCAGCGGTCCCCTACTACTCATCCTAGGAGATGTACATCTCCTCCCGTCAGGAAATTTTCTCTCTTCGTGAACATCAAAATGAAGCGAACGTGGTTCAACACTTCGCTCATATGTAAGGGATCCACAAGAGATTCCATATGTGGACAATCGTGCTTGCAGCGTTTGAAATGACTCCAGTACTTCACAGCCTCACTGATCCCCTCCCCTCCCCAGCGGGGATGTTCATGCATACGGGCCAATAAGTAGAGCCCCTTTGACTAGGAAATCGGATTCGGGATCAGCATCATGAGCAGCACTTAACAGCATACATACATCTCATTTCGAATAGCCAAACCGCGTAGGTAACTCTTTCTTGTAAGAGAAGTCAAACTTCACTATGACTCCTCTTTTCTGAGCTCAGGTCAAGCCAAAGAATTAATGCCTGCATCTAACATTTTTCCAATATCTTCATAACCGTACATATTCACTAGAAGGGATAATCCAGGGTTCGCCTCACACAGCCGGATAAACGTAGTATAGCGAATATATTTGTGTGGTTTGGCCCTTATCAGTGTCGCTCCTTTTTCTCAAATGTGTGTTTACGAGTTCGTGTATTTTCTCAAAATTTGAAAATTTCCGGAGCATTTCGATAAACCTCATCGAATTCGTAAACATTCTATCCGACGGCGGTTAACTTCCTTCGGTGCCTTTTCCTGTTGATAGTAGTGACGCGACCTTTTAGCCCATGGAGGGGCGCCACGCGGAAAATGTGTGAATAATGCCAGACATGGGATAAATCAAGTGAAAAATATCCGCAAACGCTAGCTCGGCGACAGTGAACAAATCCCGGAAAAAATGTCCTACTCTTAGTCTCTGCCTTCGTTCAGGGCTGCTCTTTTGTTTTCTCATTTTTGAACATTCAAAACTTGGACCTATTTGGAGTACAATGACCTGTTTTGAGTTCTTCATGCCTAAAACTATCAAACTTCTGCACATACCTGGAACCACTGTGGGAGCCTGCCTCGGATTGAATATATCCTAGAAGAGTTGGTTTTGATTTTTGATGCTCATATCTGAATTTTATTCCTTGAAATCTTCATACCTGCCCTGGCCCGAACAGATTCTGCCTTATGTAGACACTTGGATCCAGTTGCTCGCTCACTTCCGGGACTTTCTTCGTTGAATCATCGCATATCTCAAGCAAATTTGTTCTGTGAATAGCGTAGAAGAGAGACAAAACAAGTAAACAAACCACTGTAACAAACAACACCCAAAGCAGAGAGAACATGGTGGAATGTCAGCGATTTGACACGAACTCCACGCGGTTTTATAACGGATTTCAGCTGATTCGACCCTAATCTCTGTCCACGAGCACCAAAATGACCGCAGCTGAAAGAGGAGATTTGTTCGCGTCAAAAAGCGAGGGCCAGAACTAGTTCTGGTCCGGTGCATCGCGATTAAAGTCAGACATGAGGGATGTTCCACTAAATGATCTGCTTGGCTTATAGAAAAATCGACTTAATGGGTACCATCAACTCCTCGAACTGATGATTCTGTTTGCTTGGCAACGTTCTAGCTTCTAACTTATTCACCTCTTAACGGCCAGGGAAGGAGCCGTTCTCTCCTTGAGGTATGCGTTAAATTCGTCACATTGTGGTCCCAACAACACTTCGTCGCAGTGTTCTGACTCAGCCGGGAAGAGGTGGCACAAAAGAAGTAACCGAAGATGAATCAGGATGAACACGAGTTCGGAATAAAGTGGAAGTACTTGAGAGCTTTTCTGCTCGTCAGATTATCTCACTATTCAGATGACTACTCAGTCCTTCTCAAAAAGATAGACGGTTTCTTAGCGTCGCGGCTGCAGAATCGCGGCGGGACCTACTCGACCCTCTCACTTAGAGCACGCTCTCTCCACCAGGTTCCGCCGCGATGGTGCACTCGCACAATCAGTCTATCCTTTTGAGAAGAACTGTATGTATGTAAGTTTAGAAGATTCTTTTCCTTTTTTTTAGACTGAGCCTCAGTATACAAATAAGCAAACCCAAGGGCTAGCATTACATACGGCACCATGCAAAGAAAAAATTACAGGTTTTTAGGTGGAATTGTACTTCACTGTAAATCTTTAGCTGGTTAGAGGTTTGGGCCTCCATTCTCCAACAAAGGAAAATTGGGTTTAAAATTGTTACACCCGGGTCCTTTGTGACATGCAGAAGCTTTTGAAAGACAACTCTCTTGGCTATGCCAATCTGAGCCGTCAATCCAATGTTCTAGTTGGCTGGAAAATTCGCTTTCAATTCAATTCGACCAGACAATTTTTCAGAAGTGCAACAGCAGAAAACCAAAGAAACCGACGGTCCTAGCGGTTTTCTGCTGCCGTCCATCACACTTTCTGGTGCGCTTCTTCCGCCTTTTCGCTGGGTCCTTCCGGACCAGTTAGGTAAGAATTGAAAACATTCTGCTGCGCTCCTTTCGATTCTTTTTATTTCTCCGTTTCCTGCTTCATACTCACATGATAGATATCTTTCTGCTGCGGTTCTCCTGACAGTTCGTTTGAGGGGTGCAAAACAGTTTTTTATTCATCTCCTCCATCGACGGAGTTAACTGGAATGAGCAGCTGAAATGACCACAAAACTGGAGGTGAGCAGGAAAACCGTGAAAAAAAAAATGGGAAAACTATTGCCCAGGCACCCAAAGCCTGGCAGGGTGTGGCAGGCAGTACGTCTACAAATTCACTGAAAATCTCAACAAATATATGTCCCCACGTTATCACAGTACACCTAACATAGGTAGGTCCGTGTTTTTCCACCAGATTCGAATTATACCTTTATGAGCTGCTGATTTTGCAGAACTCAGCTACTTCCTAAAACAGAGAACGCGACAACTCTCACATAACTGTCTTAAACAACAACATTTCTTGTTCTCAGCACTTGAACAACAACTTTACTCATTCTGTTAGGAATACTCTGGAGCGCAGCTCACACATACATAGTTTTCCACACCCCCATCGCATGATGCACCAGTGCCGGGCGCAGGAGTTATTAGTCAGAGGGGGGGGGGGGTTGGAAAAAGTGAAAACTCGGCCACTCCGTGGACCGGGACCGAAAATAAAAATAGTAGAACTATTATTATTAATGTAAAGTGATTGATGTTTATTATCAAAAATAATAAAAATAGACACTAAAAATGAACTGTTACAAACTTTTCTTTTGTTTCATGAAGTAATTTCGAGTATCATGTTCGAAGGATTCAGAGGGGTGGGGGGGGGGGG
>JARK01001373.1:507428-549078 GCA_000688135.1 Ancylostoma ceylanicum
GGGGGGGGGGGGGGGGGGGGTATTCAATTAAACGCAAGGTTGAATGTGGGTTTTCTAGCCTTTGACACAGTAATTATTTATGGAAAATAAAGTGGAATTTGAAAGTTAGCTAATTCGAACCCTCTTATTTTCATTCAGTCTTGTCGAATTATTATGTTCACCAAAAGATATTCGCAACATCCATAGCCTTAGCGTCAGGATATCCACAAACGAGCTCATAACAGGCAACTCAGCTATTGTTCTTCCTGCCATACAGGGTGACCGAAAACTGAAGAAAAAAGTTGACAAACGATAGTGGCCTTATTAAAATCTATTCTTGGTGTAACATGGTCATAATATTTACGATCGTTGGGCCATAGCAAACAAAGAGTAACATTAGATTTCAAGACATTATCTATCAGATATGAGATGAAGTCAAAACACATAGTGTTTTTATTTCAATGTGTCCTTCAATCAGCGAGGCCAAATCACGCCATATAAGGTATTCCTCTACTGAATTCGGGAGCCGGTGAGGTTTCGGTAAATCCTTTATCCTGTAAAATAATATCTGATTTGTTTATTTATTCATAGTCAAATTTAAATAGCGAAGGCATAAGCGGATGAGAGGTTCATTTTTCTACTTGTACTGAGTCATTGCGCTACTATTTTGCGATGAAAAATAGGAGCTCTGGACGACAAATCGCAGTTGCATCGATAAGAATACGCCAGCCTTCAAGATTCTCACGTCTAAGCACCGGCTACATGAACATACTTCGCCGGGCTTAAAGGGGCCTTCGATCTGGTACGAACACCAAGCGATTGCTTAGAGGGTTCTATCAGGGCCGACCACCAGCGTGCTGTTCAAATGCTAATCTCGTTTATTAAAATTAAGGGATTTGGCAAGTAGACCGGAAACCAGCGAAGTCGCACTGTACGACGCAGGCAGATAAACTATGTATACGGTAAAAATTCAAACCTAATTAATTTAAAGGTACAAACGAGTACCTGCTGTTGACGTAATTCTGGCACAACCTATACGCAACCCTGCAATACATATTTTAAAGAGAAATTCGTTCACATTATTGGCGAGTTCACGAAGCCGTTTCTCGCATTCAGCATCGTTCTCCAGCTTCAACACAACACAAAAGAATGCATGAACTTTGTCTTTTCTCGAACGACGTCCTTGCTGGAGTGAGTGAGGCGCGAGACAAAAGTGCTCACACCCATGTGTATGTAAATGCGAGAGTGCAAGGTATAGAGGTGGGTTCAAACTCTTATCTCTTCCTAGTCCCACCTCTAAATTCACAAAGCCCCTACTTTTCATCTTCATAATGCTTGAGGTTTTCCAGGGTCTTTCGTTGGCTCTTTTTTTACGGCCTAACATTTCGACGCACATGTTTTCTTCAGAGGTCGGTAAATAGTGTGGAGTTAAAATTTGCACCCTAAAATTTGATTGGGGCCTCCTTACTTTTAAACCCTAATAAAAGGCCTACCGACCAATCACGCAAATATTGAACTTCGAAGTATCTTTGCTTCCTTGTAACAGCACTCTTCACTAGAATCCGTGGAAGGGTGAGAAGCGCATGTTTGCATTTTCTTCAATAACTTTTTGATGCATCCAGTGACAAGAAAGTGCGCAGTTCCGATCCTTGGGGGATGCAATGTCCGATTTTTTCAAAAATGTGTTGCTCGCTATGACGCGCACGAGCTCGATTTTTGAGCAAGGGTACACATCCGCAAATTTGTCCAGCATTCCTGACGACTCGCTTGATAAGAATCCAATGAAGTTCTCATATTTGTACGTAACTACGTTAGCTGTGGTAGACAATTTTAAGATTTAGGCAGATACGACTTCGAGTAGCTTACCCCGACATGTGGACTTTGTCCTTCAAAAAGAATAGGTCACTGAACGCGTTTTCTCACTGATGGTTCAGTTTAATTTCGTAGTCCGCACGATGAGTCTTCTTCGTTCAAATTCTCAAGACGCACTTTTTAACCAATACTCTCAATGAACTTCTGTTAACATCTTCTCTTCGGCCAAATGAGAAAGCAATAAAGCAGACTCTTGTTAGAACTCGATTTCGCAGAATTGTTTTCAATTCTGTAACAGTTGACTCCAAAACGAAAAAATTGAAAAAAAATATTTTTTCGCTGTAAAATTCCCAACACGAGGATAACGTTCCACGAGGATAACGGTCCTCTTCCTTGAAGTCCCCCTACCCGTTCGCCCGGGGTCCGTGGTGGATTTGCTCACTAAGGGTTAAGTTGACCTCGCACGCCCTGGTAAATGTCGTCCGGGTATATGCGTTCTGGGTAAGGGAAGAGGGTCTCGGTAGGGTTTTTTCTTGCTTGCCATAGAAGGAGAACGGCGTGTTCCCCTGTCATGGACTGAGCCACCATCATAAAAATGAACTTACTAGTCCTAAAGTCATTACGGAGCCTTCTTCTCGCATGTGTTCGTCAATTCACCCTATGTTTTTTCTGTATAGAGCACCATTGAGTGTCATAAACAAACAAATAAATAGATAAATAAATAAATAAATAAATAAATAAATAAATGTCTTCACAAAAGTCGGAAACGCAAAAACATTGGCAAAACGCCGATTTCTTCTAGTTTTTTTGAAGCTACCACGCAATTTTGGAATTCCGCAATCAAAAACGTTTTGAGACCTGCATATATTGTATTTTTGTGCCTTTGTACATGTAATAGTGTATTCTTGTACATGTGATCAAGCGAAACCCTTTATCGGTCAAGGATCGCTATGACTCAGAGATTAGCCGAGATTCTGGAAGGCAATAATCTAGCTGCTAAGCTCCACGTGAGTTTGACGTCCACAAATTTGCCAGCCATTCATCCTAATGCTCCTAATCCCTGACAATGCTATTGAGACCTCACTTGACGATAATGCATGTCGTCTGTCGAGCTCCTTTTTCCACCACTTATCCCCTGAATTGGCTTATAGCCTGCAAACTACGTAATTTGAGTGGAGATGTGAGAATTTCCCCGTCTTGCAGAGAACTGGAAAAGCGAGCATATTCCCCTCATACACTGTTGTGACGAACACTTTTCGTAATCCAGGTGTCTGCTGTTTAAATATGGCTCAAAAATTCAGGGACATTTTCAGATGTAGACGGCTATATTCGGCTGAATATCGGGATGATCATTACCTTGCTCCGAGTTTCTCTATAATAAGTACAAATACACCACATACGCTAAATACAGGACATAGCTAGGCAGGGCAGGCAACCTCCCTAGAGCAGCGATGGACCGGAAACATCGGTTCAATGTCCAGGGGATTCCTTCACCTCCGCTTCACACACGATTCTTTCGATTTCGCAACTGCTACCGTATTGAATAAATGGGTATCTTCTAATCATTACTGTCGAACGGTTTCGACCTCTGCACGATAGCACTATAAAGAAGATCCGCTCAGAATTCGCCCCAAAAAAGACGTCGTGCTTGGGCCTGGGTGAGACACCTCTGCCCTCTCACGACCCTTGCCAGTCTTGAAACCATGTAGTCAAAAGAAATTCACATGTCTAGGTTAAGCTAAACAGTCATTCTATCCGAAGATCATAGCTGGAAGTCCTTGCTATCGCATGAAGCTTTTTTGCTTAATTTTGTCTGTTGTTAATGAAACTAAAAAATGAAGGAACTAAAACGTAACTAACAAGCAACAAACCAGATGAAAATCCTTGCAAAAAAATGAAAATCCGACCACAAGGAAATGAAGCGATTCAAGCAACAACATCGATGTAAAAAACAACAAAAGGAGCACAACGTTTTTGAGAATGAGTATTGTTTGAAAAAGACTACAATTATCTCACTCATGCGGCAGAGGGACAACGCGTTGCGAATTTTGTGTAGCTTAGGAGCGCTAAATGGGATTATTCGTCGTCGATCTATCTTGAGGTTTTTTTCTTTACAAAAAGTATGGTCGAGTTTCACAAAGACTTTGGGTAGGTTGAAAGCTCAGGGCTCAGGTGTGCAGGCCTAAGGCGCTGTTCCATGCAAACCATCAGCTAGCGAGATGTCCTCGTTCCTCAAACGGGTATGCTTGATGGCACAGTTGCAGGTCGGATCTACCATCTGAAATCTTAAGTGTAGCGGTTAGTATCACTTTTAACAGAGTGAGAAAATCTCACCATAGCAAAATGTTAAAAATAGTAGAAAGAGGTTTGCATATGTTTTTTTTTATTTTTCTTCAGACGAATATCCTTTTGTACACTTCGGCAACTGCAACTTACCTTGCTATACCAATATAGTCGCCATGGGGCATTGCCAAGGCTTGAGCATTTTCCTTGGTACTTAGTAGCTTAGATTTTCTTACAATATCGTTGGTGTTATTAGAAGAGCATATTCCACTCTTTTCACTATCTTCCGTTGTGTTCAGGACTCCGACCACACTAGGTAGTACTCCAACTAAACTCTGTAGAGCATGTGTGGTACCGCTATTAGAACACTGCTCTCAATTATGGAATCCTATTCATGAAGAAAAGCCACAGGAAAGATTGGAAAAGTCCAATGCAAATTTACGCTTTCGACATTTTATAGGTACTTCAATGGATTAACCCCAAGAAACCTTACTGACTATAAACACAGTCTTGAAAGTTTAGCTCTGAGAAGTTTGCGGAATCGAGGATTGTTTTTTAACCTAGCTTTCTGTTTCCGTATTCTATGGAAGGTAATTGGATTAAACGCGAGTAAATACTGGATATTTAGACCAACATCAACGAGAGTAGTGGGATTTCATTCACATTATGCGAAGCTCAACCTCCACAACATCTCCGTTTTGCTTGACTTCGTACTTGACCGTTGTGCTAGGCTTATCCAGCGCCTGCTTCCTAAAGTTCTTTCATCTAAAAACTGTGAAGCTCAGAGGCAAAAATACTGTCCAGAACAGATAAGAATAAATTATTTGATTATATTCAACGGCTTAAGATCCATCTTTCTCACGTTAATAATTCAGATGTGTGGGTTAACTTCAGTACTATACTACTTCAAATGAAGCTGAGACGTATTTGAGTACCTGTCTACAAAAGTCTGATGATGATTTTTTCACGATATCAAATTTATTGTTAATTACTCACCTATTTCTATTTCAGTCTCGTTCCTCCAGCATTTTCATGTAATCAGAATCATGAATATTGTTGAATGGACGCATTAGGCCCACATTTCCTAACCCTTTTCATCGCCTGCATTACTAGATATTTTTTGACTTTTATGTTGTTGCCTCTACAATTTTGACAACACTCGTTTCTCTGAAAGGTCTACCTTTTGCATAACTTCCGCGCGCAGCCTAAGATTAACATTCTTTTCACCTAAATCCTTCTCTTCTTTTTGCTGATTACCTGTAATTACGAACGATACTACTATACTAAACAAATACGGAGCGACAAAACTTATTGGGCGTGTTTGAAATTATTCTTAATTCTTTAAGCGAAGTAATGTCATTCAGCTCATGAAAGCAAATATGCTTGTACGCTAAGGAACAGTCCCTACAATGGTCACCATCAGTTTGAATGCCCTGCTCTAAGCTCTCCCAAAACTCGTCTACAGTTTTTGCCCTAGCCTATCGGAACTCCGTAGAGATTCATTCCACGCTTTGTCCTTAGTCTTGTATACTGCGACAAAAGCCCTTGATCAAACTACTTACATACTTCAATAAGCACCAGATGACATGACTTGTTGGGTATAAGCTCCCTCATTTCGACGATGAAATAGCCTGTGCTCAAATGCGGGAATTTTGTGATGAATACAAAAATGTTCCTTGCTTTGAATTTCTGCGTATTTTTAAACTTGTGGAGGTAAGCACCATAATGTCAGAAGGCCTTTGTTTCCTTGTTAAAATAGTCAAACGCACCAGGAAAAGCGGGTAATGTGACGCAAGAAGCTAGATTGAAAACTTCGTTCCATAATTTCTTGTGACCGGTAAATAAATAAATAAATAAATAAATAAATAAATAAATAAATAAATATGGCGACACCACAGTTTTTCATAGAAGATGTGGAAAATTACATCGAATAAAGCGGTTGCTAGTGGTTTCAGTTGTTTTGTTATCGCTAAAATTCTTACAGGGTTTTAGTCAACCATCCTTGGGGTCTCCGAACGAAACGAACTAAACTTGAATAAAAAAATCTCTTTTCATATCAGAATAGATCTCCCGATTCCGGTATGCAGCTACAATTTGTAAAAAACAGAGTATAGCATTCATTACGGAACAAATCGTGCCCCAAGTAATTTTGAATGCTGAGTTAGCAGCCAAATTTCTCACTTTCCACAAAAAGTCCTCTCTTTTTTTGCTGCATTGGGAAAAAGCAGTGCTTGCGATCGTTTATTACCCATGCCCATCCCCTCATTCATCAATCAGGCAATGATTCAATCCAGCCACCAATAACTCCAATAAATGGGCGAAACGCTTGTTTTGGCCGGTTTTTCACGAATGCGTTATTGTTTACCCGACGACGATGCCATTTACCTGCATATCCCTTTGCAACACGGCAGTGTTTCTATGCCCATCCTGCAACTGAGAGTTGTTTTTCCGCCTTTCAGAAGCATAATTCAGTAAGATTTATCTTTTCTGTCCAGTGAAATAAAGTAGTATAGAGTAAGTCAATAGCCGTCTGTCGTTCTCTTTATTTTCGAAGAACAAGTATGTTCATGCTCCTCATACAACTATTCTCGCCAGTAAAGAGCAGAACATACATAATTTATGGAAGTTCCTTCTGCTTTCCATTGGATACCTCATCAACTCTCGACGTATTATAATATGGACTGTTGTTGAATCTTTTCACTATCATTTTCTCTTCCATTTTTTTTTATTCTCTTTTTGAGAATTCTCAGGGAGGAACTTCCACTAAAAGTACTCCAGTTTTGGAATCTCCCCTCACTCCTACCTCGCCAAAACAAGGTCACAACAAACATGTGAAAAAGGGCAGAAAGATATAAATCGAGAGCTCTTAGTGCGCCCGTGTGGGAGGGAAAAGAATGAAATGAAGAGAAAAATGTGACGTAGAGTTTAGCCCTCCCCCCCCCCTCCTAGACTCCGCCCTAATCGTGAGCCAAACTACCTCCTTACGTGGACATTCACACAACGATGTTGTTACCCCTTTTACTCTCTCGAGATGTATACTTTACTCTTTTTTACCTCTACTCTCTCTCATACATACATAAGTCCATTTCTCCGTCCATTGAAATACATTCTGGATTAATTGGTGGGTATGTGCTCCAAATACGGTACTCATCTACATGTATAACTCTTAACAAGTAGACGACTCAATGCCATGAAGGTTGCTTATAGTGCGACGATCTTTCCTCCTCAGAATGCTGTAGAACTGTAGTACCAGATGTCCATCCTGAACCTAACTTCTTCACTATTGCTCTTCAATGTTTTCGTGAAGTTTTCATCTACCGATAGTAATGGACATAACATACACATCACCTCGATCGGGAAGCTACTGGCATTTATCTGAGGAATCCAAAAGAATAGAGCTAAAGAAGTCAGTCTTTGTTAATGGAAGCAGCGGAAGATATAGAGGAACGCTATTCAAAGATCTCCTCTACTACCGAGCCAACCGCATTGCCTTTCCTTGCTGTCGTCAGAGGTCTAAGAGTGGTTCTTTTCGTCACTTTTTACGAAACCGCCAAATTTTCAACTCCAACAGCCCTGTCCCTTTTCAACATTACCCTTGTTGAATCCAGACGAATCATGTAAAAAATTATATGAAATGAACTTTAGTCAGAACTCGTGCTCTCCTTGGAAAAGGGTAGGGTTGGTGGAGAAGTTTGTCAACTTCGATCACCGAAAGCAAGTTTTGGCCCTCTTAAGAAAAACCAGCAGAAACATCAGACCAACAATGAACATTTCCTCCTAAGAACTCAGAGCCACATGCATCAGTTAGGTCACCTAGGGTAAACGCGTTAACACCACATAAAGTTACCCATTGTTATCACGGGCGTCAACCCGGCTACTCTGGGTAATACGAATGACGCATCCAGGCCATGGTTTCCTCAACGGAAAACGTATCTCCAAGTACCCTTAGAAGAGAAGTATCTTGAAGATTATTGATTCAAGCGTCGAATTCGTTCGTTTCCTGCTTTCTGTCCTGTAGCAGTTCAACTCCGCTGGCGTAGCATGCACCACATCGAACTAGTGAAGTAGCAATTTTCTAACATCTTTACATTACTACTTGGAAGAGATAACAACTAAAGGGTAATTTATACCAGATGCGATTAATCCCTGCCCTTATAGCAGATGCGACGCATCCATTTGCGACAGATTTCCTATGAAGACTGTTCAACGCGGCGTGAAATTCTCAATGGAATGAACGCGTTGCCGTCGCGAGGATGTAAACGCGTGCGATTGAGCTGCGAGTGCGATGCGACTAGTCCCCATTCTTCATCGTATGGACGCACGCGCGTCAGTCGCACGCATCCAGTATAAATTGCCCTTAAGGCATTGAGGGAGTTCTGTTTTTGTTCATGCCATACTTACTTCCATTCCAGGTTCATATCGACCAGTCCAACTACTACAAAAATTTCTATTATAAGGCGGAGCATCAGTTTTTCCACTATGTTCGAAATTCTCACACGCTCAGCATCTTTCAGAAACAGCTTCTCATAAGGATATGCATGGCTCCCAACAAAACTTCCGCTTTCCGTCTAGCCGGACATTCTGTGGGCACAAGGATTCTATGGGCACGGAACCTCTTCCACTTTCTTCGACGTGTTCATTCCCTCATCCTCAAAGTTATCGTGGGCAAGATGTAGTGAGTAAAGAGTAAAAATAAAAAGGCGGACAGCGGAAAAATTTGCCAGATCTCAATTTTGTTAGGGTTCCCAATGTAGGCTCACATTCTTACGCTGCAAGAACACTTCATGTAGCCAAGAATCAGTAATTAATGTAGCCAAGAATTAGCAAGTAATGTGCCATCATCCCGGATGCTAAAATGAGATGTAACACTTTCCGCGAACTTGCCAGGAGAAGATATCCAAGGCAATAGTTCCGCAGAATCTGTTGATGAGGAGTAGCACTTTCTTCATTAGGGATGAGCGGATCTCCGATTTTCGAAAGCCGGAAATTTCTTAATTCTGATGTCATCCAAGAGCATAGCCCCTGGGTCCCTCCAAATTTCCTGTATTTCAAGTCTCTCTCGCCTTCTGACATCCGACTTCTTGTCCTACGCAGTGCTTCCCCTCATCCCTGTTCGTCATGTGAACTGATGATTAACTCTCAGTTAAACACGACAATATTGGCCTTGGAGGAACAACCGCGCCACGGACTGGCAGCTCACCTTGAAGATCTCATTCCAGACTTGGTCCTGAACTGACTGAGGCGTTTGATTTTTCAACCACATACATCCGACTGAAAGATTTATGAGGCAAAAGGCCCATTTTGAAGCTTCCCTAATTGCATTTACGTTTCTAGCGACAGCTTGGAAGCCCAATACATGGACTTCTTAATTTCTTCTGGGTATGGGTGCCGTCTCCCTCTCTTTTATGTAAATAATCCAGAAATCATCTGCTTATTCTGGTGTCGAGTAGGACAGTGAAGCATTAGGAGAATGCTTATGATTCTATTTTCGCCCTGATGATCAGACACCGGATAAGACTACAGATGTCCTCAATAATACACGTAGTTTTCGTGATTAAGCTCAATCAAACAGTAATCTGACTACTTTGTAATCTCATCAGGAGATATAATGCCTTTATTAATTGGACATGTTACAAGGAAAATGCACCGTACAGAGTCAAAGAGCTCACCTTGGGTAGGTTGTGGATAGCTCCTCACCCCACTGTAGTAGGTTTTGAACAACCCCTCAACTCATTATGTACCTATGCTGATTTTGTAGATGTGGCAATTTTGACCGATCAAACAATGGTCTGTTCATCATTTCCGGTAGGTTGAGCGGAAATTGTTTGGTTTCTGCCAAGAAAACACATACATCTCAACAACATATCTATTTACTCATTAACTAATGAATATGTGGATAAACAGCGCATGGACACAGACCCAATTTCCTTTAGGGTTTGCTCTCCATTGCTGGGACGTTTGAGTTTTCAGATTGTTCAAATACGTTTGATAAGTACGTTATTTGATCAGCTGACCCTTCGTTCTTTTTCTCGCGACTAGTTGCCGAACCTCTCTGCTATGCAGCTGTACATTTCAAGACTACCATCACGGAAGTGTCCGAGTGTCAGACAGGTGAGAAACATCAGATTGCCATCAAATCCAGTGTTTAACTACACAAATGTTTCACAAAGGCGGTGCTTCGATATCAGCGACACTCATTTTTATCAACTTCAACACAAAGGTTTTCCATAAACTGGGGGAGGGGAGGAGGGGATGGGGGGACAATGCCCCTTTTTTGTCATAGCTTCTATAATAGTATATCCACTTGATGTCGAATACTTACATTGTACATGCATTTGAATTCGAAAACTCAATTTTCAATAGTTCGATATTTCTGACTTCCGATGAGGATTTAGAAAACAGGACGAGGAGGTCAGGGCTTTTTCTTTTTTAGCGTTGGAATTTCCTTGGTCGGGTTCTGAATTTATGATTTGACCGAACAGGCTGAATAGTTGAATAGTTTTCGATTCCTATTTGCTCCTAGATATAGTCATTAGCACACAAACCTAAGAATGTAATTCCGGCAGACAGTTCAGGCGTTATAGTAGCGTTCTCAGAGAAATTTTATGCATAAACATGTTGTCCTAATCTGTCAACCTGGAGTACAGCATGCTAGCCATGACAGTTCGCTCTATCTCTTATTGATTGTTTATGTATCTCACTAAACCATGTACTTCGTTTTACGAAATCTTAGTAATTTTTTACTCGCCAGCTCTTCACTACCCACCACAACAAGTACCGTCTTATGAAATAATCCGTTTTGCAGCTCTTGCGCACTTTGCCACCCTATTCCTGTATGTATTTCTCACTAATCCCCGAATACGGAGAAACGAGCAGCTAAAGCAAAGTGGGAGGATTTCCGGTGCTGCTCTACGATTTATTGAAGTACTTCTTCACATGATGCTCGAATTACTAGAGTGTTAATTGCAGGGAGGGAGAGAGAAACTCTCATATAACGCACTTCTAATCACTGCAACCAGTACCTGTTTTTGTATAAACATTAAAAAAGAGAAGTAAGGGGATAGTTCTGCCTGCTATAGTTATGTACATAGCACCGTCAGTTCCTCAGTCAGTTGTTAGCATCTGTTGCTCTGCTCCTTGAACCGAAGGCTTTGGAAATGAACTATCACAGTAATCTAAGCGTTTTTTTAACGTACGGGTACTTAATTACCTCTCAATTACTTTCGTCAGTAAAGTATCTATGTCACAAGGTATACATCGAAAACATCCTATCGTGACGACACTGCCGAAATTACACCCTTGACGTGACTTCAAGAGTAGTACTTATGTATATATTAGGTTGATTCATAAGTTCTGTCCCGCTCAGCAGTTTTGGTTTCAAATTTAATTAACTTTAGCACAATGCATCCTCACCCTCCAATATATGTACATACTCGCCAGTTATGTAGCCAGTCTTGCACTAAGTGCTGGGCAGCTGAATGATTCCGTAGCTCCTGGAGGAGGCTGGGTCCAACCGATGGAATCCCGGCAGTGCTAGTTCCATATAGTCATGATCAGCAAAGACTTTTTGAGGATGGAGGCTCTCTAGTCAAGCAACCAGATAATGATCTGATAGAGCTTGGTTTTGGGAGTAGTTTCAGTGGAAAATGACTCCCAGGACAAGGTTCTTCAAAAATTCCTGCGCAGATTTCGGAAACTGTGGCCCAGCATTGTTTTGGTGAGAGTAGAAATAAAAACGAGGATGAACCACTGGGATGTCATTTCCCGTGCAGTTTACTACAAAGGCCTAGTCCAATCAGAATGCCGCCTATCCACCTTATTGAAAGAGCTTTTTCGTGGATAAAACTTCTTTGATACTTACTACTGGGAAACAGTAGTGTTGAGACATCTTCAGTCCGTGCTGAGCTCTTCCAGAAGCTGTGATGACACGGACTTCCACAAAAACTAGGGCAAGATCATGGACAATATCGATCAATATACCATTGCTTGATACTGGGTTCCAGCGATGTTATTTAATTTTTAAGCGACATTTTTCATATGGACAGAACTTATGACTCAACCCAATACATAAATTTACTTCCTTTAACGAATGCTTCACTGGATTTGGCTGGCTTCACTGTGGCCAGGCTGGGCATAGATGGCTGAGGTAGTGCGCTAAGCTCTCATGTGGTTCCACGGCATTAATAGGAATCTCGCTTTGTTCTGATCACATTATTGAAAAGTGCATTCAGCGCAAATGGCAGCAAATAATGATAAATTAATTACTTGTTCTGGGTTAACTATTGTTGGATAGTTGGAAGATGAAGAGGGTGAAATGGAAAGATTACTGGATTCCGAGTAAACATGCGGGAACCACCAAGGGGGAGCCCTTTCGTAAGCAGGTGAGAACTGACTGAATGGCGACTTCCTTGCAATACACAGTCTCGATAATTTTTCAAGAAAGATTCTCATACTATCCCTGATTCGTAGTTGAGGGTGTTTTTGGAGTTGTTTTCCTCTGGAGTCTGAACAACACTCACTTGAAGGCACTAGACCCCCAGGGCTATGTGACAAGACGTACGCTGCTGAGCTGTGATTGGTCAATCCATGCGCGCGTTGCGGCTGCAGCTTTCAAACGTACGAGCGGCGCTAGGGATGAATACACAAGTTTTCTGAGCTAAGGTGGGATAGATGAATGCCATAGGAACTGAAAAAGTGTAAGGGTGAACAACGGAGTCATTCAATGCGTCGGTTTTGAAGGAAGAACCTGGTTCTAGTGAGCATATGCGTGCGGCGCGGTTGCGTCGCGGCGTACTTACGTCTTGACCGCCTCCTGACCCCCAGTGGAGGAGGCTGGCAGTGCACAAAACACCACATTTATGGAGCTTCTCTGCTTGTCTGAGTATCCACCCATCTCATTAGTATCATTGCCTTCGTTCTTGTCCGATACTCCTGCTTCCTATACCAACTTGTCCAAACGAGCGGTGAAGCGCGCGCGGGTTTCTACTGGATTTGTTCTTCGTTGTGCTTGATTTCCCCTCTAATTTATTCTGATTAGATGGTATTACACCACTTTTTCTGCCTCCAAATGAAGAAAGAAGGAAATCAAGGATCGCAGCTAGCAAGAAATAGGGGGGGGGGGGATGTCGGCTTCAGAAGAAATATGAAGTGGGATGCGTAATAATGGCTATGTTTTTGAAGACGTTTACATTTCATCCTTACCGCCATGTGTTGCCCAAACTTAGAGAACCACATGGCAGACTCAGCTAGCAGAGGTCAAGAATCAAACATTTGATTGTGTGAGTCGCCGCAGCGCCTTTTGTGACTGCTCACCCTAAATTACCGCAGTAGGTGGAAAACAGGTAATTGCGGTTCTTATTTTGCAAGAGCCTGTTCTCGGTTTTTCCATTAGGTACAAAGATTTTATTCGTTGGTTAAAAAAGGAAGCGACTCCCTTGTGGATTCATTTCCGTGCCTTCCCCCAAGAACCTCCCACTGATGTCTGTCTATAGTAATTCCATCTATGGCTTCTCATATCTACATGCATGATTCTTGAGAGTTGGTTCGGAATTCATTTAATGGCAATGAAATATTCCCGATAACTCGTTGTTCTATCGCAAACCAATTTATAGGACACCCATTGATGTTAACAAGGAGCTGCTGTTATGATACCTAGGAAGTTATAAGGGTGGAGTGCGCAGTATTCACTGCAATGTCTCACTGTCAGTGTCCACGAACGGTCAGCAGAGAGTGCGCCAAGAAGTACTGTCCGCTTCTAATAGATTGCTAGATTCTCAATTGTTTGTTTAGTTTGTGCACAACATTCTGAAAGCACCACAAAGGACAATATTCGATCATATTCTCTCATTTCGACCTGTGTGTATGAGCAAGTAAATCTTCAAAAATTAAACCGAAAAAGGAAGTGCATCGTCCTCGTTTTCACCTTTTATCTTCTCATCTTTCAACGTTTCAAAGAGGCAATTCGACAGCGAGATTGAGGCAATTACGGAACTCTTTAATGCGGCCTATTCACTTGGGTGAAAAACTCCAGCAGGCTCTTCTTATTTACCGAAAAACTGGCAAGTTCGACTTATCAAACCTTCAAAGCTATACATAATTCATGAACGCATAAACCAGGGCTTGGGCGCATTATTGAGATTACCCAGGGTAAACGTTTTGACGTGCATGTTAACCATAGAAAAGTTAGGTGAACGTTGGGTAATCTTTCACTTGCTCAAAGCAGTATGTAGTATGGAGCATAACCAATTATGTTACCCCTCAATGGATCGCTTGATTATCGTTTTATGAATCTCACTACTGAACTTGTCCTCATCAGAAGGGAAATTAAAATCCGTTCCGCCTTTTCTTTTCTTTTCTTTCTAGCGGTTTTCCTTTTGATTTGTAAAGGATAGCAGCAAAGTGACTGCATTTCAATTCATCGCATCACATTGTATTGCAGTGAAGAAAATTGTGCAGGATCGCGTTGTACTTTCTCAATTACAAAGGTGATGCGAGTGTTTTGTAGTTCTCCTTGCGTTCCCATTCCTCAAAGCTACCTGATTTGCTCATTTTTACGATGTCATTGTGCTAATCTTTTCTCACAACTAAGTGAGAAAAAGTGAGTTGCACAGGCATGGATTCAGCTCATTGTCAGAACCATCACACTATCTGGGAAAGCGAGATTTTCAAGATCACTACGGCATCTCCAGGTCCACTTTGACGTCTTTCCCTGGACTTCGCAGACTTACTCAGTCAATAATACCCCGTGATCCGAGGGTAATTTTAGTCCTACCGGGGCAGCAGATGGACCCTTTTGTGTGCGCGCCACTATACCGTGTGACCCAAGGGGACTTACCGGTGTCCCGAGGACGGCGCGGGGGATCACCGGGTAATCGGATCACCCGTGGATGTTGCTTGAGGACCGCTAGAAATTATCACATGATGTTACAGGAAATTGTTCCTGCATTCACCTGATTGAAAATGAGTGTCAAAATAAGTAAAACTCAGGAAATAAGCAGATGCAAAATTTCTATTTTTCGGAGTAATTCTAGANCCCAGAGACATTGGACAACTACGTTCTTTTCTGGGCATGCTGAACTATTACGGTCACTTCCTCAGCGAGATGCGCCAATNCCGGAACCCAGAGACATTGGACAACTACGTTCTTTTCTGGGCATGCTGAACTATTACGGTCACTTCCTCAGCGAGATGCGCCAACTACGTGCACCAATGGACGCTCTACTGAAGAAGGACGTTCCATTCATATGGACTGCCGAGTGCCAGGAAGCATTCCAACGAGCCAAGGATGCACTCGTGTCAGACTTACTGCTCACCCACTTCGATCCCTCCAAAGAAATCGTCATCGCGGCTGACGCATCGGAATACGGAATTGGAGCAGTAATCAGCCACCGCTTCCCGGACGGAACGGAAAAAGCAATACAACACGCCTCCCGTTCCCTAACAGCCGCCGAGAAGAATTATGGTCAGGTGGAAAAGGAAGCCCTCGCCATCACCTTTGGTGTCCGAAAGTTTCACCGCTACATCTATGGACGCCGCTTCAGGCTGTTGACGGACCACAAGCCACTCCTCGCTATATTTGGAAGCAAGAAAGGTGTACCCGTCTACACGGCAAATCGTTTGCAACGCTGGGCTCTTTTGCTAAAAAATTACGACTTCACGATTGAGTACACCAGCACCTCCAATTTCGGCCAAGCTGACGCCCTATCACGTCTAATAGCAGAACAATCCACACCAGAAGAAGACATGGTTATCGCTGCAATTGAGATGGACGCCACTACTATATTCAATCATGCGACCTCGAAACTGCCAGTAAATGTCAGAAGGATCGCCGAAGAAACTGCAAAGGATCCAGTTTTAAAGCAAATCCTCGAATTTGTTAAGAAAGGAGTGTGGCCGAAGAGAACAGATGCGGTTACAAGCCGATTTGCCTCCCTTCGCGGATCTCTCTCGACACAGCAGGGATGCTTACTCGTTGGAGATCGCATAGTCATTCCAGAGCGTCTACGTGACGCCGTCGNTCTCCGCCCCACCCCCCGCCCCCTTCCTCCCCGTCCTGGCGTCCACCGACATCACATTGCGATAGTTCATCATACGCCCGCACCGTATTTGCTTTTTCTAGCCTTCTTCACTAATCCTCACTCCAAAGACTATCTTCGGCTACGCAATCCACTCTTCCCCCCTCTTCCTTCCCACGAGAACCCGCGTTCTTGAAGGGGGAGCAACGTGATAATAAAACAACTGCGAAGCTGAACATCTTCGTTAAACTTGATTCCTAGGTAATGGTACTTGCTGCGTACCCTGATTCTGGCAATGTATCCATGTATCAAAACTAATGGCTAACCATGGCTCCGCTGAAGTCATGATATTTTCCACGAATAAATTGTGCTTGAGCAGAAACCTTCCAGAAAACGCCAGAAACAGAAAGATACATTTGCACTAGCCAAATTATGTCTCTCGACGATTTTTTGATGGATCTAGCACACTCGTTTGACGCTGCTTTTCTTTCCCTTCCGATTATCATCTTTCATTCATTAATGAGCTCACTTCGCATTAGTTTTTTTTCGAGGCGGTCTGTGATTAGCTCTAGGCTTTTTCACGGGACATAACAGTTGGGAACAAGAGTAGTTCCTCCACAGCAATGTCCCAGGTTCAAACCAAAGCGCATTAGGAAAAATTGTGTAGATCCCCTCTACCACTGGTTTTTTTTTGTTTTTTTTTTGTTTTGTCATTATGTAAAGTTGTTTGCAGCTCTAATCGAAGCATTTTATTAGTACCTGGCTTAGGCAGAGATCCAACGCATCGAATTCGTAGTCAGAGTGGGTCACTCACTAATAATTTCGCATCAAAAATCACGCAAGAGAGCAGCGATGCGGATTTTTTTGAATTTTCGAGTGGTGTGCATATTTGATGGGCTACCCTGCAGCATTCCATTTATTTCCATACAAACACTCAGGGTGATTCGCCGCTCTTCCTCCGACAATGGTCTCTGGTGTTCTCAACGTCCTTGGATTCACAACCTCTTATCATCATGCGGATGCGCTTGTTGTCTCCCAGGAGTGGCTGCGCGTTTAGGGGCACGTCCACACAAAAGGCTGCTTATTTTGGATTCTTACTGGAGAGCTTTCTGCCCTTTGCTGCTTTCTCTCGAGTTAACTCTATTTGGCAGAAATGATTACTCATTCATGATCTTGCTCTTCTTTCCAAGGACTCCTTCTGTTCCAGAGGTGACCATGAGTACATAAGTGCAGGGCGAGCCATCACACCAATGACTATTTCCTAAGGCATTTTAGTTTGCAAGGGAATGCTCGAGGTTACTAGTGGAGATCGGAAGGAGATATCAGTATTTGGGAGCATTGCCTCACAATAAGATGCTGTTGACGTACGTTTCATTTCTGCTCAACGGTTCCGAGAAGTTCAGGAGGGTACGCCAAAGAGTTTCTATTGCGCTGCCATACGAAATTATGTATGTATCAGTGGGGGACTGCTCGAGTGTCCGAGCAAACGGGCCGAACCTTAGCCGGTGCAGCAATCTATATGTACGAAGTATGCACGTTAATGCTAAAACCGTGCTATGAATAATCGTTAGCTCAGATTCTAATGACCTTTCACTGATCAATAATTCTTGAACAGTCTTCGGATTATTCCTTATTAACGGAGGTAGAGCCGCTCGGAAGCTAAAATAACGAAACCATGCGATTCTCGCAGACAATACTGATATCCTATTTTGTGTCACACTTCCACCACAGCAGATGCTTTCAAGCTCTCATTTCTGGTGTGAAATAAGCGGGTCCACCACATCAAGAAAATACCATGTAAATGCTGAGGATTCTCAATGTTTAGTTATAATTTTTGCAAAGATGGTGTTTGTATGTCCTCGCTCGAGGGAAGGGAATCTTAATCACTGCAGCTGTATTGCCTCCTATGCTATCCTATAGAGCTATCTAACCTCTCAATATTGTTCACCAGAAATGATTCCATGTACAGAATTCTACACCCTTCAAGGTGAGTGCACCAGTAATTTTTGGCCACCCCGTAGGTTAGCTTATCTGTTCATTACAGAGGAGAATTAAAGAACGTGTGCTGTGTTCTAATAAACAGAGGAGGCTCCAGTCAGGTAGACCTGCTTGCATATACCATAACAATGTAACGTGACATTCTAAAGGTCTGCTTATCAATACATCTATTCCGCTGTCCACATCCTTGATTATCGTTGTCGTCTTTGATCGATTCTCCATCGTTCTGTTTAGAGCTAGCCGCGGCGCAGTCGTGCGGCACGTGCGAGCAAGTCTACCACACTGGCGTCTCCTTTGCTAGTATGTCCCTCAAAACTGCAATTGCAAACTGTGAAAAAGGACGAAAAATGAAGATGAAGGGATGAATTCGCCTTGAATGAGAGAAACATTGTAAGAAAAAGCGAAAAAATGAAATTGAGGAAAGGAAGAAAAATGAAAATAAATAAAAGCTTTAGCTAAAAATGCGGGATCAGCCTTCCTGGCTTAGTAAAGTAGGGTCTCTTCCCGAGGGTCATCTCTCCCACAGCTTCATTTTTTTCTGATCTCCATGCGCGGTGGCTTCTGAGTTGCTGAAATTGAATTGCGGCGCGCGCAACTTTGCAGGTGTACGAACATTATTTCATTTTGAAGGCCCTTCACTGAGCACGGATTCATCTTTTCTGTTCCATGTTTGAAGAAAGTGATTTCACACAGGGCTTTGAATGCTAAACCATTTGTTCGATGTACAGAAACCAAAAAAGGTGTTATGTTTTTTGATTTCCTTCTCGCGCGTCGCTTACTTCATTTCACAATCCTGATTCTGCGTCAGGGTGAACTCAGAGACACTGTATTGCTCTTTACCACGAGGAGGGTGGAGCACCTATGGTTAGGGCAAGGGCAGGCATGGTCCAATTTGACCACGAAAACCTTGCGTCGTTCCACTGCCAGATCGTGACCGTCGGCTAATAGCGAATGCTGAGAAAATATGTAGTTCATCAGTGATTGCTAAGCTTTCATGCTGGTTCCTTTGCCGGCCCTACGTTCCTTCCAGAGAGCTTTCATTGCCTTTCTTGTGATTGTATCAGTTTCTTCTCTCTATTATTGAACGCTGGAGTCTAAACTTTAGAAGCATTGAAGGAAACAAGGAAGAGATCAAATGCGTGTCGTCGCGTCGGATTCGAGAGCGCATTCACATGTTATTCGTTGGCTATTGTTAGGCGATTAGCTAATGGCGTAGTACGAATATCAGGATAGCTAATGGATCGTCTTACAGAAAACAGGACCTACTTGAGTCTAGAGCACAACAACATTTGCATATTGTTATATAAAAGCTATTTATTTGTCTGCGCCATTCACTGGAATCCAACCACATGGATACCTATCCCATTTTTGTTGTATAAGTCCTCCTATCATTGAAAACCTCTCCGAAAATTCATGAATTCAGACGACAGAGTGCATGCTTTTCAGTTCGCCACGGACCATTTCATCCGATGCACACAGAAAGAGCACTGCCTCTTTCATAAAAAGAAGCAAATATTTTTGTTGACGGCTCTTTATGTGGTGAATTTCAGCTTTCAAGAGACCACGTACTGAAAACTGCCGGATGTTGGTTTACTCGGCTTCCAGCAGGGGTCTCAGACATCTATTGTTAGCCATCGTTCCCACAACCACAGCAGCTGCGTTTGCACCTTTATTCAACATCGTGCCCTTTAAATTGTTTTCTTCTCCTGGGCATTATCTCGTTTTGTGTCCACAGCGGGGAGTTTTTCCAGATAAGGCACGCTTATGTAGTTTATTGGACGACAGCGTATGTGTCACAGTTAGACCACTAAATACGCATCAGTATTCTGTCCTTTAAACTATCAGAGTGACTGAATCACGTCGGTTAAGAATATTCAGATGAACGTATTTATTATAATATTTTTGTGCCAGGGGCCCAAATCTTTGGTCTTCATGACGATTTATGAATGTGGTTTTTCTGTGCACCCGCTTCTGTTTTTCAACTTTCATTTCAAGAATTTTTAAGAGATGGTTCTCACACATATTCCGTAGTAGCGTCCAGTAGGATCCACACTATAGAAAAAAGCGATTTCACTAGTTAATTTGTTGTTACTTCATCGTTGCGTGCCGCCTCCAAGCTGGAATGCAGGTGATTTTTCATCAAACCGAAGATAAACACGCGGAATGGCTGTGTGCTGCAGAAGTGTATGAGGCTAATAAACGAGCCACTTTCTAGTTTTGAAAGATCTCTCATTGACAGCCATATTATGCTGCGTTATGAAGGCGTGAGCTCAACAAGTGAGTTCTCCCTGGTTTCTTTATGTGAAGTAAAGTAAGGATCAACATCAAAACCAAAGTACTGCAGTAGATCAAAATTTTCCACAATAGTTCATTCATTCTGAAATTCACGGTGTCAAATGACAGATATTTGCCAAGAAGTGGTCAATGGCGCACACCAAAATTGCCTCGAAGGAGTGGACCGACATATTTCACCGTCTGAAACCTTGACCTCCTAATAGCCTGAATTCGAAGCCATTGGGAAAAGTTAACAGCGCGCACCTTTACACGCAACTCTGCTGCGGGACATTCTCAAACACCAACAAGGGTGCGACTTTCCTGATCACTTTTCCAAACCGGTGAATTTCCTCACTACATAGAGTTCTCCAAGCACTTAGTAAGACTCTCAAGTACCCGTCTGTGTCGAATAGCTGCGACGAATTCGGAAATTCTAGTAATTGAAATGACGAGGAGCAAATCTAGTACGTATTCGAGATGACCCGTTCGAATTCCAATCTAGGGTTCTTTGCATTCTTGAGAATAGTGTTGGGGAATGAGCCACCAGTGTGTTTTGATCTGTACAACTTATCTAATCAATCAGGCTCATATCCTTCACTTATCACTCTTACTCCTATTTAAACCCTCTATTCCGGAGTATGTTCCATTCTTGCGGCTAATAAATCTTCCACACGTCTTCCTTCTGTTCGCTGACTCAACAACTGGCGATCAGATCACCGACTACTCACAGGATGGACCAAATCGCTCAAGTCCTCGTCATGATGCAGCAGCAGATGCAACTCCTCCAGCAAAAGGAGTCAAGCGACAACTTCATGAAGATCCTAGAGAAGATCGAAGCACGTGCTGCCGATTCAATGCCAATCGTCATAAAAGACAAGCACAGCATCTTCGATTCGCTTCTTCGACGCATTGAGAAGTTCTCCTTCGACGCGGAAAGTGGCAGGACGTTCGACCTGTGGTACAAGAGATTTAAAGATGTCTTCGACAACGACTGCTCCGACCTCGACGACAAAGAAAAGACCCGTCTACTCGTCAGCCGTTTGGATGAAGACTCTCACCAGCTATTCTGTGGATCGATTTCGCCAAGGCTGCCGTCAGACCTGACATGGGATGAAGCGATCGCAACGCTGGAGCGCCTGTTTGGATCTGCCAAAACACTGTTCCGACGCCGTTTCGAGTGTTTCAAGATCCAGTACGAACACCAGGACTTCAATACCTATGAGACTCTGGTGAGGACGCGCTGCATGGACGCGAAACTCGACTCTATCGACTTTGACGGACTCCAATGCCTCGTCTACGTCGCCGGATTTCAAGGAGCGGAGTTTGCCGACTATAGAACGCGTTTGCTGAGAAAGCTAGACCAGGCCGAGAGAATATCTATCAAGGACCTCACTGCCGAATGTCAGCTGATCAAGTCGTACAAGGAGGACGCAAGGATGCTCGAGAACGCAGCAATGCCTATTTCTGCCGTCAACTATGTCACCAAAAGGAAGAAATTCAAACCTAAACGCCAGAAAAGAACTTGGAAGGAAAATCAACGCAACGGTGCTCTTCAAACTCCAATGCCACCGCCGAATCCAAGAACAAGGAACCACGGCATCAAAAGCTACCAGATGAAAAGCATCATAGCCGCTCTACGTCAGGATGTCCAACCGCACATTAATGTGGAAATAAATGGTCATCCTTTATCTCTACTTCTTGATACTGGAGCAATGATAACGCTGATTTCGAAACCAAACTGGAATCGACTCGGGAAACCACAGCTGCAGAATAGTGACACTGTCGTTAACGCAGCCAATGGAACTCGGATACCCACTGATGGACGGTTCGAAGCTGACTTCAAGCTGAACAGATCCGATGGTAGTCAGCATAGCGGACGAGGATTTTGCTATGTCACCGAAAACCTCGACGTCTTCGGCTGGGAATGGATCCAGAAGATACCAGATCTCGTCAAACCGCTGCAGAAATATATCAATGGTGCGACCATCCTTCCCGATCCAGGAGCCATCCGGCGAGAAGAAATCGTGGCCAAATTGAAGACCGACTACGCTGATGTGTTCAAGGTGGGTCTTGGTCGATGTACAGTGACAAAGGCCACATTGCAGCTCAAACCTGATGCATATCCAGTTTTCATCAAGAAGCGCCCCGTGCCCTACGCTTACGTCACCACTCTTGATGCTGAGATAGATCGACTACTAAGAGAAGGAGTCCTCTCTCCTGTCGATTACTCCGCATGGGCAGCACCGGTCGTCGTCGTCAAGAAGGCCAATGGAAGCCTCCGTCTCTGCGCTGATTTTTCGACAGGACTCAACGACGCGCTGATGTTGCACCAGCACCCGCTGCCCACCCCGGATGACGTCTTCACTAAACTCAATGGAGGAACAACATTCACACAAATAGACTTCGCCGACGCATATCTCCAGATCGAATTGGATGACGCTGCAAAGGAGCTCTTGACGATCAACACGCACAGAGGGCTACTGCGTTACAATCGTCTGCCCTTCGGAGTCAAATCTGCCCCTGGCATCTTCCAACAAATTATGGACTCCATGATTTGTGGACTCAATGGCTGCGCTGCTTACCTTGATGACGTCATTGTCACTGGCCGCACCATTGAAGAGCACGTAGCCAACCTGGAAGCCCTGTTCAAAAGGATATCCGCTTATGGCTTCCGCGTCCGGGTCGAGAAATGCAACTTTCTCATGCCGCAGCTCCGATACCTTGGCAATATCATTGATGCTACCGGACGTCGACCCGATCCTTCCAAGATCGAGGCCATCCAGAAGATGCCGGAACCCAGAGACATTGGACAACTACGTTCTTTTCTGGGCATGCTGAACTATTACGGTCACTTCCTCAACGAGATGCGCCAATTTCGTGCACCAATGGACGCTCTACTGAAGAAGGACGTTCCATTCATATGGACTGCCGAGTGCCAGGAAGCATTCCAACGAACCAAGGATGCACTCGTGTCAGACTTACTGCTCACCCACTTCGATCCCTCCGAAGAAATCGTCATCGCGGCTGACGCATCGGAATACGGAATTGGAGCAGTAATCAGCCACCGCTTCCCGGACGGAACGGAAAAAGCAATACAACACGCCTCCCGTTCCCTAACAGCCGCCGAGAAGAATTATGGTCAGGTGGAAAAGGAAGCCCTCGCCATCACCTTTGGTGTCCGAAAGTTTCACCGCTACATCTATGGACGCCGCTTCAGGCTGTTGACGGACCACAAGCCACTCCTCGCTATATTTGGAAGCAAGAAAGGTGTACCCGTCTACACGGCAAATCGTTTGCAACGCTGGGCTCTTTTGCTAAAAAATTACGACTTCACGATTGAGTACACCAGCACCTCCAATTTCGGCCAAGCTGACGCCCTATCACGTCTAATAGCAGAACAATCCACACCAGAAGAAGACATGGTTATCGCTGCAATTGAGATGGACGCCACTACCATATGCGACCTCGAATCTGCCAGTAAATGCCAGATGGATCGCCGAAGAAACTGCAAAGGATCCAGTTTTGAAACAAATCCTCGAATTTGTTAAGAAAGGAGTGTGGCCGAAGAGAACAGATGCGGTTACCAGCCGATTTGCCTCCCTTCGCGGATCTCTCTCGACACAGCAAGGATGCTTACTCGTTGGAGATCGCATAGTCATTCCAGAGCGTCTACGTGACGCCGTCCTCCAAGAACTCCATGATGGACACCCAGGAATGACAAGAATGAAGATGCTCGACAGGAAGAACGTCTACTGGACGAACATCAACAAGGACATAGAGGACCGTGTTCGAAAGTGCAACCGCTGCCAGGAAATGGCAAAGAAACCGGTCAAAGCAACACTCTCCTCATGGCCCATTGAACATAAACCATGGACGCGTATACATGTCGATTTCGCGGGACCGTTAGATGGTAAAGTGTATCTCGTCATCGTCGACGCCTATTCCAAATGGCCAGAGATAATCGAGATGTCGACAACCACCACCAATGCCACGATCCGGGAATTAACCCGCCTGTTCGCCCAATTCGGCAACCCACAAACTCTAGTGACGGACAATGGACCACAGTTTACCTCCAAGAACTTTGAAAACTTCTGTACCAGGAATGGAATCAGACACCTCAAGTCGCCACCATTCTACCCACAGTCTAACGGACAAGCTGAGCGTTTTGTGGATACATTCAAAAGAACGTTTCAAAAGCTCAAGAGGGAAGCTCGTGCTCCCGAAGCGCTGCAAAGATTCCTTATCACCTACCGCCGTACCCCTTGTCCATCGGCACCAGGTGGAGAATCGCCTGCGGAAGCATTTCTTGGAAGAACGATCCGCACAAAGCTCAGCCTACTTAAGCCATCCGTCACTCGCAACGNCCAAGAACTTTGAAAACTTCTGTACCAGGAATGGAATCAGACACCTCAAGTCGCCACCATTCTACCCACAGTCCAACGGACAAGTTGAGCGTTTTGTGGATACATTCAAAAGAACGTTTCAAAAGCTCAAGAGGGAAGCTCGTGCTCCCGGAGCGCTGCAAAGATTCCTTATCACCTACCGCCGTACCCCTTGTCCATCGGCACCAGGTGGAGAATCGCCTGCGGAAGCATTTCTTGGAAGAACGATCCGCACAAAGCTCAGCCTACTTAAGCCATCCGTCACTCGCAACGACACCGTCAGAAACCAGAAGATGGAGGAACAGTTCAACCGCCATCACGGAGCACGCCAGAAGGAGTTCAATGTTGGTGACCTCGTCTGGACCCTGGATTACCGCAGTGGAAAGCCTCAGCAGTCGCCCGCTCGTGTACTACAGCGTCACGGAAACAGACTCTACGACGTAGAAGTCAATGGACAAGTATGGAAGCGACATGCCGACCAGATACGTCTTCGTTATTCCGACACCCCAATATCTGAAATGGAACTATCCGACATACCTCTTCTGCCGTGCTTAACGCCTGTACAGATGCCGCCGGAACAGCATTCTTCGTCAAGTTTGACCACCGGTACGACAACGCCGAACTCGAGCTCGCCGACGACTCCGACTTCGACTGCGCCAGCGCCTGACGCCTCAATAGGACGACAACACCCACCGAGGACACGACGTGCACCGCAGCGACTAAAGATGGACCCTTCGAAGAAGTCATACAGTTAGATGTGCCCATCTTAGGAGGGAGGTGTTGGGGAATGAGCCACCAGTGTGTTTTGATCTGTACAACTTATCTAATCAATCAGGCTCATATCCTTCACTTATCACTCTTACTCCTATTTAAACCCTCTATTCCGGAGTATGTTCCATTCTTGCGGCTAATAAATCTTCCACACGTCTTCCTTCTGTTCGCTGACTCAACAAATAGCAAGTTTTCTAGACTTCACGGTGAACTGGACCGATCTCATTCAGAATTCCTCGTTCGCACAACAAAATAGTATGTATCAAAATATCTACATGTCCACTTCCGAGAAACTATGATCGGGTCTTGGGAAGTTTTTGCACAAATTTATCACGGATTTCATGCAATCCTTCCATACACCTCTTTTTGCTATATTTACCCCATTCGGATGGCATCATGAAAACCGAGACTTCAGCAGAAAATCTTGCAACAGAAAAGACTGCTCACCCACTTACGTGTCTTACCCACGGTTCAAGGTAGTCAAAACATCCTCAACAGTAGTTTATATTGAGTAAACTGGTGAGAATTCGTCACTTTTTATAATGTTAGATGTGCAAAGTTGCGTGATACGTGGTTTCTCACTAAATATTCGCAAATGTTTATACATTTACATGACAACTAATAGAATATTCTGCAGCTTCTAAAATCACATCATTATCAAGTATCACATCATGGTCGGCATCATCAAACATACTGCCTCTAAATCTTCAGAATAGGAAGAGGGGAAAAATATGTAGGTACGTCACGGCTCTATCCGTAGATCGCTATTCCCGAGCATTGTTGAATTCATTCAATGAGTTCACAAGGACAGTGAGAGAAACTCTCGCGGCATATCGAAATGGGATCTGCTTGGTTTTAAGCTTTGTCTAAGAAGGTGCTACAGCTCTTACATAGTTTTGCCTCTCGGGTCCTGAGCAGAAGAATACAAAGATGCTAGTGAAGATGTATTAATGGAATCCAAGCCGTCTGACATCTGCTTACTGGTGAAATGCATTAGCCACCCGGTAGTAAAAGGGCCCGGGATTCTCTTGACAAAAATAATATTTTATTACAACTTTTAGTGAGAGCTTGGATTTGGATTGGTTTTATTTCGATCTGCTAGATTAGCCTCATGTACGGAAGCACACACATGAGGCTTATCTAGCAGATCGAGATATGAAAATAAAAAAATTAAAATTAGAAAAAAATAAAAAAATTTCATTGACGAAACATGAAAATAAAAAATTAAAATTAGAACAAAAAAAAATAAAAAATTTCATTGACGAGATTCTGTATGTACGTTTGAGTACGTGCTGTGAGGCTTTTGGGGTTATTGCTGGTCCAGACTGTACAAGTTTCCTCGGCCAAATTTGTGTCGTTTTACCATGCCCGACTAATCACTGCTGTTACCTGGGGAGAAGAGTGTGGGTAAAAAATGTATGTACAGGGTGGCCCAAAAATATGGAGACAAGGTTGCGATGCGCTTTCCTCGACTTATCTCGTGTTTTGGCACATTGCATCCAATCTTTTGCTGTTCATCTGGTCAATCGTACAGGTTCCCTTAGAACCATACCTAGCACTATGAATTTTAGCTAGAACTAGGCCGTCAATCAGGATTTTTTCCATCACCAATTTTCATTTTCGTGTAGTCTAGGCGCGCATATAATGACAACGTGAAAGATTTTGCAAAAGGGTGAGTGACCAGTGGATCAAAGAGTACAAGGCTTGGATAACAGAAAAACATCAAAGTGATTGTGGAGGACCAGCTACCTTGGTTATGAGGTCCGAGATTATGTGCGAATTCACCGATATACGACTCGGTTCAAGCGTGCCTATCAAATCGAATCACCATCAATAATCGTATAATGGGGGAATTCTCCTTAGAACTTCAACATTGGATAATTGCAGGCCTAATAAGTTCCATTCCCCTATCTATGCACCGAAAAGAGAACCGGGAACAACCCTAACATGCATTTCACCCTGTTTTTGCACAGGAATTCACGTCCGCTTCCTTATAACTGCTATTTTTAGCATTAATTCGCGCACATTTCTCGCTATGGTAATCATCTTAGCACAAAAACTGATTTTACTCCCAGAAAACTCTCTAATCGTCGGAGCAATGGCGTCTAGACGCGTGGGGTTATCTACGAGGAAGTCACCTCCGCGCCACAGCAAGTGACAAGTTCAGATTCTTCGCTTCTTTTCTCGCCGGAATTAAGAGAGTTCGTGAGATGTGATAGTATATTCTGTTCAATACCGAATGAAAAATACCATATTGGAAACAGAGTTGCCAACCTGCTTCCTAACGTTAGATATGAATCTTTTGGCGTGTCTCCATATTTTTGGACCACCCTGTACATTATCTCCGTTATCTCGTCTTCCCTGCATGTCCTGTTCACTCTGAATGACCATGTACATATTTCGTATCTTCTTAGAAATGTCCAATAATCCGCCACTATCCGTCGCTCGTAATCCGCTTTGACCGTGAGCTCACATACCTCATGGAATAGCTCACACCATCTTTGCAGTTCAAGATGCTTCGCCTTATGAGGATCATGGTCGTGCTGGCAGCAATCCTTCTTGGGACGTACTGCTCATTAGGTGATTTTTTCATGAATCACACATCATACTCCTCGGAATTCACCTCTTCCAGCAGTGGAAAACGACGGTTCAGCAGCCCGCGCCAAGCGCTACGTGAATTTCAATCTCCTCAAGCCGTACATGCCCAATTTCAGAGACGACCCATTCGAGAGGTAAGGGCTCGCGCGGCCACTCATCGCCCGAGATCACCTCGGGCAGATCCGGAGCCCCCTACGCATTCACAATCAATGTTATGCAAATGCGCGAGGGGCCCTCGGCCGAAGATTCTTGCACCAGCGTGAATTGTTCCCGAATTTAGGCCGATAGCCCTGGAGACGAGGGACGCACGCAACCGGCTCGACTGCATTCTCAACCTTCGAAGCTTCGAACTGTGCCGGGAACGAATTTGACCGATGTCTCTTTCTTTTCCAGGCCTAACTAGTAACCCAATCGACCACTTTGTAATACAATGTCATCGTTGATCTCAGTTAAATTCGCAGTAAAATCTTTATTGTTAAAATGTTGGTTTAAAGTTTGCAAAGAGATTGTTGCATTCAAATATTAAGCAATGATTCGGATGTTCGATTAAGAAAACGATTCGATAATGATGCGGACCACATTGTCGCTGCCGTCGTCCAACTTTTGCATAGATTTCAAAGCCGGTCGGCATCGAATTTCATTCTGAAAACAGTGGTTTTGACAGAACAGTCAGCTCTCTCTATGAATTCAGAAGCTCAGAAGCTCTTGCTCAAAATTGCTCCATTTTTCATGTTATTCCTGAGTGAACATTCTCTTCAAAGGCATGGAAATGGGAAAGTGCTCATGAAAGGAGAACTCTGACGTTTCGCTCATATCAAGGTGCGGAACACTAGTCGTTAACAATAGAGCTTCTTCGACCAGCAGCATTAAGCTCAAACCATCGGAAATTTTACAGAAAAACTGTGAGCATCGGTAAACTTTCTTATCTTCTCCAGTGTTCTAGTAGCACATATTTTTGACTTTAACGCAACCAAAGTAGAAGCACTCAGGCGGAGAAAATCTCTAGCGCTCCACAGGTTTTGCCTGTCTAAATTACTCTTTTCCTCACCAACTTAGAATCTCCAGAACAAGTTGTCTGCTCGCATCTGAAAATTGCTCAACCTACAGCTTGTTGACAACTTGCTCTCGTTTTTTTTTCTCGTCGACATGCATCCCAAAGTCTGTCGACAACTTACAAATTGGACAGCCGTAGGCTTTGCAAGTTGTCGACGAGCTTTGGGCTGGCAACATGTCGAGAGTAAGTTGTTTGCAAGGTTGGGTCGAATAAGATCCAGATGCGATTCCTCAAGTTGTTCTGGAAGTTCTGAGGACCGCTCTCGTGAACTATGAACAGAGATTGAAGTTTCAGAAAATAACAGTGACTGCTAGTAACAGATGAACGATGGATAAACGGTTAGTCAAAATGGAAGTGAAGCTACATATGTCAAAATCTCAAACAACATTCTAGAAGAATGTCTTCAAATGGAATGTAATAAGGATGTCTTGAATCCAACTGGCCTCGTTTCAGGAAAACTTCTTAATTTGCGGAAAGTCTAGTTTCTATGGCACAGTGCCAGAAAATGGTGAAGGAAAAGGGATTAGCAAAGTAAATTCAGTTGCACTGCAATCCTAGTGTGCTCGGAGTTCATCCCCGGATTTGCATAACATTCTCACGATAAGGATCAAAGGATGTGCTGCTGCTTACGCACGTAGTGACGATGAAGTCACATTTTTGAATACACAAAGAGAGCACATGTTGAAGCTCGAGCTGGAACTTCGAATATTAACTTATCACATTAAAAAATGGATGGCATGGTAGACTCCGCCCAAATGTTCTCATTTCCCTGGTTATTTTAAAGTGATAAGAAAATTTGTTCAGGCTGGCTGGTAAATTTATTAAAAATCTTCACTATTCTAGTTATCGGCGTGGTAATGAACCGAAATTGATTTTCTTCGACCCAGTAGGGCGAAAAGATAGCAAAGTTACTTGGACTTCGAAATTCGTTGAAAATGTTTATCGTATTTCTGTTCTGTCTGTTCGCCTCACTGAAAGTTTTTCAACCGTCCCTGTGTAAAAGCGAAAAAAAAACAGTAAATCGATGATTACATGGAATCTACATAGTTCTCACTTTCGTGCTCAGCGTATTGAAGAACTCCAGCAGGTACGTCTCCATCAACCACAGGACCAAGAGAGCGAACAATAAATAAAAGGAATAGACCGATAAGCTGGCATTAACATGCAAAACGCTTGTCATATCCGTATTCAGCGTATTGGAAAACCCCAGCGGACACGTTTTCACTGAGCGCTCAGCAAAAGTGGCCAAAAATCGATAAAATCAATAAGTCGATACAAATGGTTGTCTTTTGCGTGTTCAGCTTATTGGAGAACCCCATTGGTGATGTTCTCGACCATACAGCTAACAAAAGTTCAAAAATCGATAGAATTAATAAATCAATATCTTCGTGCAAAGTGGTTGAAATACAGGGCATTCAGAACGGAGTGAATTTTGTCGCACCGAATGAAAGCAAGCCGTGCGGTTGTGTACTATCAAGCATGCCAGATAACGATCGAAAACGACCGCATTTCAGGCGATGATCTCTCTACCAACACTCATCACCGCACAGTGTGCAGATCTGACCGCTCAAAATGCATTTTTCAACGTAAATCAGGAAGTCACGTGTACTGCACCAAAGTACTCTCTGATAGTCTGCGCACATGAAACAATGGTTTGTTGGCGACCAATCACCTGGCTGGGCATGATTAAATACCGAAAAGATGCTGTTTCATTCGAACACCGTCAAAGAAAAAACAGATGAGTACTTCATGAGTTGTCTCTGTCCTCTATGGTGGCTTCTGAATTTTGCACTTGGAACCCTTTTGATAGAACGAAGAACGGGCTTTTATATTTCCTAGTAACCATATTTCTCAAGCAAGAGGAGCTAGACCAAATATGCATGAGGAGTGGGCGACCTAGTATATGACGTTTTTGTGTTTTCCGTTTGATCTAAAAAAAAGTTCCACGTGTCTCCGCCAAAAAAGCATATGGAATGGCTAGCACTGATCCTCCTGCATAAGAGCATGCGTGTTATTTTTGCGTCCACTTGCGAATCTTTACAGAGAACACCTCTAACGGCAGCAAAACCGCTGCTTTCTTGGACAGATCTTTTTGAAGTATTCGGAGGACATGAACATGCAACATCGCTGAGGACCCTATTTTAAAACGCCATTGTAGGTAATGGTGCGCAAGACTGTTCTGGCCCGCAAGGTTCACTTGGTGAGCATTTCAGAAGTGTTAGACTTCCAGCAACAGCGCACATTGTGAAAGCGATTGAAGAAAATCAAAACGCCACTCTTTAGGTCACAATTCCAGCCCAAGAATACGGAATATGGAGAATACTCAGAGCAAAAATTAACAGAATGCAAGATTTGGTGCAGAGAGCCCTGTTCAGAAAAGGGATATCATGGCCGTCAAGGACTCGTCCTATTAATTTTTCTCCAAGGCGACCACGTTTAACAAGCACATCCCTGTTCAACCCTACGGTATTTCGAAGGTTTTATAAAATTTCTAGGTAAACTCTTATTATAAGACTGATCAAAGTATTTATGTGAGCAACAGTTATAGAATTATGGTATTTGAAATCGGGGAGCCTCACAAATATTTGACATTTAGTACGTGGGCTAACGTCAGACTTTCTCTGTGCAAATGCATGAAAGCTCGCAACTAAAATTCATATACATGTTATGTATGCTTATTAGTTTGTAAATATGCATATGGACTCAAATTCATGTGCCGCTGCCACTGCGAAAAAATTGTTCCTTAGTGTATGAGTTTTACAGGGTGCGCTATAAGTTCTTGCACAGCATATTTAGTATGCCACAGCCGATGGATTCAACGTAATGGCATGACCTCTATGGCGGCACTGAGCCAACTCAATTGCAACTCAAAACACCTATCAGATCAGGGATACATCTCCATTTGCTTCTGTAATAACTCAAAGTTGAGAGAGTAGCGAGCACCTCGTGGCGCGCTGGTGTATCTGGTATAAAACCTCCCGAAGCTCTACCTCAGCTTTATGCTACGAGTCCACACCTATGTATGATATAACACTTGATTCGCTCTAAAACATAGTTGAGTATGGCTATCCATCAGAATTGGATTGGCCTCATAGAGGAGTTAGCTCTGAGCACGGGATTTCGGTCGTGCAGCATCCCAGGAAGCCCATATGGCACAAAGCGGATTCTACGCTTTACAGAAGCGTCATCTTTGTGCTGTTCAACCTGAGTTGGAAGCAGCAAGGTGTGTTCTCTCCAAAAATACTCTGCAAGTGAAATCCAGAGTAATTTTGATGTTGTGGTTCACAAAAAACTGAAAAAATTGCTCATACACGTCCTTTTCTTTAAAAAATTTCTGAAATCTCTAAAAGGAAAGGGAGATGGGCTCCCAGTACATCCGGTGAATTCCTCGATGTTTCCTCAGTCTACTCCAATGTTTTTTGTGAGAAACGATTTGATTTGCTCTGAGTAATGTCTTCCGTTCGAAGAGACAGTGTCACCGCGCGCCAAACCGTGCCTCGAGGTGCTCACTTTTCTCTCAAGTTTGAGTTACTACGGAAACAAATGACGACATATTCCTGTTCTGATTGATGATTTGGGTTGTTATTGAGTTGACCCTTTTCGCTGTAGAGGTCATGCCATTATGTTGAATTCAACAGCTGTGGTGTTACTAAGTACGGTGTGCAAGAACTTATGGCGCACTCTGTATACTCCCAAACTCTATTTCCGAAGTAATAAGAATTGCATTAAAACCTTCGCATCTGTTGGTCATGTGCAGTGTGCAGAAGCAACAGACCAGGTAGAGCATACATACCAAAAAGTAAGAGAAATTATCCATCAGTTCTCCAGAAAATAATTTTGAGCGACTAGGTGTTCGAAATTGGCACCCTGTGCACCGGTTAAATGAAGTGTATCCGTGTCCAACATATTAAACAAACACAGTACACATGTTTTCACAGTTTACTGAGCAAAAGTTGTAAATGTAATCGTAATCAATGTAATTGCTAAGCCGACCAGTTCATAGTTCCGGGTAAGGAGTAGCCTATAACCTCCGCCCACCTCTGAAGAGTTCGTGCGCAAAATTTTTACTGCAGTGAAGAATTAGGATAGGGTAATACATAACTGTTATCTAGAAACTAGTCCGGGAAATTCGTCACATCTTTTCCATGGAGCTTACTCTCAGAAAACTGCGGTGGTGGTGGAGCTCTTGAATCGGCCAGCAACTGATAGCCTAACTACAGGGGGGAGGGAGGGGGGGGGGGGGCATAAGTTATTGTACAACGTTTGATCATTTATTTCTCCACCAGGAATCTAGTTAAGATCCGCTTTTCCGGATGGGTTTTGCTATCGAGCAGTGGGCTTCGGAGCAATTTTTCGAGNCCTAACTACAGGGGGGAGGGAGGGGGGGGGGGGCATAAGTTATTGTACAACGTTTGATCATTTATTTCTCCACCAGGAATCTAGTTAAGATCCGCTTTTCCGGATGGGTTTTGCTATCGAGCAGTGGGCTTCGGAGCAATTTTTCGAGAAAAGTGGGTTGTTGTGACAATTTTCCCCGGAAAATCCACAAAATCTCGGAAATGGATTTTATTGCTCATATGTTCCTTGAAGAGCAGAAAGTGCTCTCTGTATGGGTTTTCCCAAAATGGTGGAGTCTCAGAAATATGTATGCAGGCGAAAAACCGCGGCTACTCCATGCCAACGGTAATGGCCAATTTCCACCAAATTCGAGTTCCAGGGATTTTTCCATTCCACGGCCAGGTGTGCTCATCGAAACTTAAGTCTTGGTTTTCTACCCCGATCTTGAGTGGACATTGCACATACATCACATAATAGGCTTCAAGAGTACGAGACTATTTGTTACCTAAACCCGTTGTCAAAAACTGTTTCTGTGGCTGTTTTGCTCAGGAATTGCGAGCTGAATCAGTGAATTTGGCGGCAGCAAAAGTCTGAGCTTAAAGTTTCGGCTGAAATTTCTCCGTCATACCACGAGTATTCAGGGCATGTTTGTAATCAGAAAATAGAGCGAATCCAGCTCTACCAAGGAAGGCTTAGGATGTTATAAAACATTCCACTATCGCAGAGTAATAAGCCAGCAAACGATGTACAGGACTTATGCCCCCCTGCACAAGTTAATTGCCATCCGTAGTGATCGCACCACCGCGAGAATACTGCGTCTAAAAATGTACCACAGCAAAGCTTTCTGCTCGCCATCAGTGACTATCGGCTTGAGCGCAGATGTAATTTTCGCTCGCCATGAAATATCTAGAAAATAAAGTCTCGACAGCTGCTTCTCGCTTAAAAGCACTATTTGAGCAGACATCATGTGTATGTATTTCGAACGCAGTTCGTAGTTCTAGGACAGCTACATATTCAAATTTTATGGAACGGACAGACTATTATGCTCTGCAAACCAATCGGAAGGACTTCATCCAAAATGGTAAGGGCATGTGGAATAGGCAATCAGCCAGAAAGTTCTTCATATCCCTTTACGTTAATGGAAAGCACATACATATGAGAACGATACTAAATGAATTGCTAATTAATTGCAACAGGAAGATCATAATATTATATATGCACATTCGAGCGGAGAACTTAGCGGTTCGATGTAGAGACTAAGCTGGTGGATTTTATAATATGAAGTGGGGAGAAGAGCAGGTGCTGAGGTCATGGCTGAGACAACGACAATATTGGGGGAGGCAATGAGGTTTGACACAACGGACAATACGACCCACCGGTGGGTCGTACGGGAACTTACGTAGAGGACAATACGACCCACCGGTGGGTCGTTTCTGTTTTAACCCCTTTCCTTCAACCGAATCTTCCCAAATTTCACCCCTAGAGGTTATTCGACATGCTGATCACGAATATGATATCCATTTTCTACCAATTGCAGTTCTATAGGGTTACTGTAGGCATACTGTACGTACTGTAAGTGAATTTTTCCGCAAAATCCAGCGAAATTTCGCACTGTGGGGTTATTTAAGATGCTGTGCACGAAAATGATATCATTTTCATAACGCAAGGTCTTTTTGTATGGTCACTGTAGGTACAGTTTTTTTCTAGAATCTACCAAAATTTCAAAGAGAGGGGTTATTTCTAATGCTGATCACTAATATAACATCCAATTTACATCACAAAATTTTTCTGGAAAGTTATGAGGCAAAGCCTCCCTGATGTGTGGCAGTACCCCATATTTTGACTTGTATTGTATGCGTACCATAACTCCTCAGAAGGGCGTTTGGATACAAAATGAATGCCATATTCGTGATAAACACGTGAAATAACCTCCTTTGCAGTGTTTGGTCAGTTCCTGAGGGAGACGGCTCCCTACAATTTGTACAATATAAGTACCGTAACATTACAGAAGCGCTTCAGCATGCAAAACAGACTAAACACAAAGACAAAACAGACCAAATACACCCCTTCACACGGCGATCTCCTTGAAAATAAAGCAAAAACTCGCGTTGGTCCAAAGTGGCTCGAAACGGAAAACGTGCATTGTCGCGAATGTGTTAAAGGACATACTCTTATTACTCTCACACATTTATAGCGTAACTCAGCTCAGTAATGGAAACTTCAGTAAGTAGTGATCCTGAAAGGGAGAGGCCAAAACGTTATACCCATCCGGTAATTCTTTCGGCATCAATAAACGAGGATGGATTGGATAGCTGTGGTGAAGCAATGGAGATGGAAAAGCAGGGCTGAATCACCTCGATTTCTCCCATCACTCTCATAGAACATCATTATGCGTTAGAAAAATATGAACTGCTGCTGTGCCAGCACTGTGCTACGGAAATTTTTGTGGTTGATCTTCCTTCGTATTTCGTGGTTTTCATAGGAGTAGAGCTCCCACTTAACGATGAAATAGCTTGGAACTTTCGAGTAGTTAACAGTGGGCTTAAATCCATGCGTTTTCATGCCATTTCCGGCGTAGGAAAGATAAACCGTCTTGAAGTACCTAGGCCCCTCTTCTACGAGTCGAAATAAGGATTTTACTCATATTTGACCATGTCGCAGCTCCACAACTACTTTTCAAAAGATCGGCTTCAGTCAGGTGAAATAGTAACTTGATGGTGGTGAATTCGAGCTATAGAAGGAGCGTGTGCAAGAGTCAGCAGACCTGGTAGAGAGTGATCAGACTGATCGATAAATTGGTTTTCATACGTGTTTTCTAATCTGTTGAAGTTCAAAATTATTCAGAGCAAAAGACTGATGATGTAAATTTCCCATAGGAGAAGCATATTCTCTCTGAATTCCTTACGTGCCTTGCCATCCGTGATGTTTGAAAGCTTTAACATGACGAAAGGTTGCTGGTATCCAGGTTTGTTCCAGAACGGAAATGCACATGTAGAAATTCCATCGCTGGGCAACATTTGGAAAGTTACTGAACTCTAAAGAATAATTTGCTGGGTTCTCGTAATAATGGAGTTAATTCTTCTCTTTGGAGAATTACAGAAACGAAGAAGCACTACAAGCCTACTAAAGAAACAACTAACGGAAGTGCAGGAAAATTTTATTCTTCTTCTCATACAACATTCTGGATTGTCGCCCTCACATAGACGCTTCTATAATACCAAAATTGTTAGGTGTGCATGGATTTTTTTTTGAAATACCTTACCGGAACTTACATTAGAAATCTCGAATTCGCTCGGGTACCAGCCAAAAATCTAAGAAACACCATGTGTTTGACATCTCACATGAAAAAAAGGATTCGCTTACCCTGGTCAAACGAAGCATTATGCATGGCTCTGTCCTGCTGAAGCCCATCCCTCTGTTTATGTTGTCACTGAAACCGGTTCTCAGAAGGAATGACTTGGCGCTGAATCCTCTGGAATACCCACAGGGTAAGCACGCAGTCTCCAAACTCCTGTTCATTGTGCGTTTCGACATAGCAGACTGATTCGTTAGTGGGGGCTCCATCAAAGACACCCAGGATACTTGAACATTTCGGGGCTCGCATATGGTTGTATTCATCTAAAAAAAAAGAACGTATAAGTAACATTGCTCCATCTTTCACGTGTACAAGGTCAGAGGATGAATTCTTTCTCTTTTTAGTGTCATGATTTTTTTCTACTAGCGCCCCTTCGGGATGCTAGGAAGTGGGGTGGGGCAGCCACTTCAGGTTTGTGAAGGAACTTTAACTCAAGAATTCAAAATAAATACAGAATACAAAATTACCAAAACAGCAAAATTAATTGTAAAATAAGCTTAAAGGCAGCATTACTTATTCATATTTATGTGCCTCTCAGGTTGTTATATGAGCACGTTTATTGGCCTGACGTTTCGACAACACGTCTTCTTCAGAGGCCTGAAAGCGGTTCAAGGTGTTGTTAATTTACGGTCTAGCCCATCAAACGCCTCCTCTCCCAGTGCGTTCGACTCGTGTTGGTCAGAGCACTGTGAGATCCGCAGCCAAAAACGACACTTACCACGTGCTCCCACGAATTTGGCGGAGATGGGGTTCCGCTTAGGTTCTGTGAACAGATCCGCTATATGTGAGCAGCTGCGGACTACTGGCTCGGCTGGTGTCACTTGCTGAGCATAAATAGTCCTGACAATCTTATAGCTCACATAATGATAAAAAAGGCATGAGGTCGCTAGTGATCGCCAAGTGCTCATTTCTGCTGTTCATTCTGGGGTTCCTTTTACAGATCCGGAAAGCCTCAAGCGTTTTCCTAGCAGATGTTTGTTCTTCATAAGCGAGGATTGTACATTTTACATTAAAATCAGTTCCACCATGGTCTTCCTTTCTATGTTTCCCCAAGGGTGTTATCAGGCTTTCCCGTTTCTTACTAGCCATGTGTTCATTCATGCGCACAGAAAGCGGTCGACCGGTCTCTCCAATATACTGTGCACGACAAGCTAAGCATTCGATTTCGTATATTACTCCCGTTTTTGCACAATCCCCAAGTTTGCCGTAGGGACAAACAACGCAGTTTTCCGAAATACAGGCTCTGTCGTAAAGTCTGTTTCGCACCAACTGACGTTTGATGTTTTCGTTAGGAATGTTGACCAGAACAACATCATCGTTATGATCTTGATCAAGGAATGCCTAAGCTGCAACATCANCTGAAATGGAACTATCCGACATACCTCTTCTGCCGTGCTTAACGCCTGTACAGATGCCGCCGGAACAGCATTCTTCGTCAAGTTCGATCACCGGTACGACAACGCCGAACTTGAGCTCGCCGACGACTCCGACTTCGACTGCGCCAGCGCCTGACGCCTCAATAGGACGACAACACCCACCGAGGACACGACGTGCACCGCAGCGACTAAAGATGGACCCTTCGAAGAAGTCATACAGTTAGATGTGCCCATCTTAGGAGGGAGGTGTTGGGGAATGAGCCACCAGTGTGTTTTGATCTGTACAACTTATCTAATCAATCAGGCTCATATCCTTCACTTATCACTCTTACTCCTATTTAAACCCTCTATTCCGGAGTATGTTCCATTCTTGCGGCTAATAAATCTTCCACACGTCTTCCTTCTGTTCGCTGACTCAACATTTAGTGTCCTTAAGCCATCCAAAAAAAAAAAAACAAATCGTCAGCAGCCTTTTCTCAAGTTGCTAACAAACTTTTCCCCCGACAACTTGTGGACAAGAAAAGGCCTAAACTAGTTGTCAAAAAGTTTTGCGGCCAATAAGTTTCATTTGCGATCGGAAAGTTGTTCGCCAAATACTTATCCACAAGTTGTTTTCGGCGGTCTGAGTAACCCAAGAGATGCGTGGTGGAGTAGGACCGGCAGGTGCTTGACTGAAGAGTGAAGAATGAATGCGATTAATTATGAAAATCCACAAATATGTGATAGAAATGAATAAAATCCTGAAGAACTATATTTTCTTCTTAATGGGTTTCTCGTAAAAATGAAAGCTTTATTCTTTCTCTCCATTCAACTAGCGCTCACCAGTTTGTTTTAACGCCTGTTGCGCTGAAATACCTGTGGGAAAACAAGAAATTTTCAATTTGAAATTCTTGCAGTGAAAAAGTAAATGATGGTAGGCCGTAGTAGCGGACGCAAGGGGGGGGGGTTGCGGCGCGCCTCTCCTCGAGAATGGATCGCCGAATTTTCGAAAACACTTTACAAAATAAATAAGAACTTTGTATCGCACGTTTTTATTTGTTTATATTTATTGCATTTCGTTAAGAAAGTAATTATGAACCATTTTATAACTAGTATTTTTATTAATTTCATTTTCCATCTGGGTCGAAGAAACCAATTTTTTTCCCATCCCCCTCCTGCCTACTTTGTGGTAGGCTGGACTCCACTTCCAGACTATTGCCCACTATGAGTATCTTAGCTCACCCCGAGCGCTCCAAATTTATCAACGCTATCCTGAAGATTTCTCGGACACCCAACGAATTAGAGCTGACACCGACCTGCAGGGAAACCTTGCACACCAAGGATAACAGGTTTTCTGCTCACCTTTTCCTCTCAACTGAACTCCTGGAATCCGACTTTCTTTGAAATCTCCTGAAGGTTAAACAGGAGGTAATACATTAATTTATCCCATAAATTCGAATAGCACTATTATTCGCGTTAGTTGTATTCCTATTTCCTACACTACAACGCTTCCAGAAAAAAGGAAATTAACTAGCGGAAATAGGGGAAAAGGGAGGAAAAATGTGAACGAATTAAGTTGGGAACAAAAAGAATGATGGCGGTTGAAAGAACGACGGACCACGCGGGGAAGTTATTCTGTTTACCTTGCATTTACGTTGAGTCAAATTCGATTGACATTCTTTGGACAGCTGCTCCTGCTCTGTATGCACCTTGAGGGAAGTTCAAAGCCAGTAATGATTAGTACGAATTCTCTCATGCATATTCATGACTGCATATGTGTACTTCTGTGGCTCTAATTTGATAGCTCCTGTTATGTGTCTGGAAATTACTGGAACTAATAAGCAGATCGGACTCCAACTCCTCTAAGAAAGTGTGAAGTTATGACATTCAAAGTGCAGAAATGCAAGTACACTATAACATGCTCCAAATTAATTTCGCTTCCGTGACAATGTTCAGGGATGTGGTGACTTGTTTTCATTAAAAGGTTGGCTCCAGAGTTTTTCAATTTTTTCTTCCGTTTAGCTCCAGTCCAAACCGAAATATGCCCGCTGGGGCAATTCAGCATGCTGTTAAAAAAATCTAATGGCAACTTAGAATCAGTGTTCTGAAAAGTGCATGGATTTCATGCTCCTGTTCACTTCCAGCAGTGTTCTCAAACAATCTCTAAAAAGTTTTGTGCAGTTCAACTGCAGTCGAAGCGACTCCATCCAGGATGCCCTTATCCTTGCCAAGCTGATGAAGATCGCTGGGGACGTATTAAGTAGTGAACCCCGAACACTATGGGACTGGCCCTTGAACTTTAGATTTCCACCGAACTCGAACCAGCGACCGCCCGACTAACAGTCGGACGCTCTACCGATTGAGCCATCGAGACATGTTATCACCTGGGACGCTGCCCAGGATCTGCAAGAGCCCTTTCGACTGATTTTGGAAGATACAAATCTCCGTCAATTGCAGGCCTCGAACTTGCGACCTACAGATCCATAGTCGACAGCTCTACCACTGTGCCATGCACAAGGATTTTTTTGGTTGTGTCGCCAGAAAACGAGGGAAAAAACCCAGGAGCCATGAACACTTTGTTCAGCTGACAATGAATTTCAACAATAATGCAATCTATCCCCATCAAATGAATTTATTTCTATGGATAAGAAGGGCATGGACTTCAAATCCCACTCAAAATTGTCCATTCACGTGAAAAATGTGCTTGCAAATTTTCCAAAAAAATTGCCAGCTATAAAATAGGAAAAAAGTTGAAGTTGTAAAGAAATCTTCTGTACATTTAAAAGTGAAAGTCTGTAGGTATGTACAATCCTTCTCAAAAAGATAGACGGATTGCGCGTCTGCACCATCGCGGCGGGACCTGGACGAGGGATGCGGAGAGAGCATGCTTCAAGTGAGAGGTTCGAGTAGGTCCCACCGCGATGGTGCAGTCGCAACACTGAGAAAGCGCACGCGCAATCCGTCTATCTTTTTGAGAAGGACTGTACATATGTGTGTATGCTCATGTGTTCCGAATAGAAATCGAGACTGATGAACCGATCCGGACCAGATTTTGTGTGCGAAACCTACAGGAGAGGGCGTAGTATAGGGGCCACTTCTTACCCGAAACCCTCGTTTGGTTCATCGATTATATCATTTTTATTGATTTTTCGCTATTTTTGACCCGAGTCGGTGAGGACATGCCTACCAGGGTTCTTCAGTACGCTGTACATGAAGTGCATAGCAACCAATTTGGATGACAGAATCGATATATCGATCTTACCGATCTTTTCACTTCAGCTTGGAGATGACTGAGGACATGTCTACTAAGGTTCTCCAATACGCTGATAACGAAGAAGAATCGATTCATCGATTTAACTGATTTATTCGCTATTGCGCAGAGAAACGTAGAAACGCAAACACGCTGATGGGATAGCGAGCGGGAGGGGGGGGGGGGG
>JARK01001373.1:549196-588866 GCA_000688135.1 Ancylostoma ceylanicum
GGGGGGGGGGGGGGGGGAATAAAACACCCCAGTAGAGTCGGGTATGCCATCTGGTTCCAGATTTGATCGGGAATTTCGGTGCAAAAGTTGAAAACACCGGAGCGCAAAATTTCAGCGGATCGTTGCCCCAGCGGAAATCCGAAAGTGGAGAAAGATTGGAAAGTGCCTTCCAGGAAAAATACCTCTCAATTGCGCGGGACTGTCACATATCGGACTGCTTTTTTCTAAAGGAAACCTTCAAGTCATCTGCTTTCGTGTGTCATGTGTCCAAACAGTGGGCGTTGGTGCAGTGACAACTTTGCTGGCACATCGAAAATGTGAGCATTCTTCTACGAGCTTGATTTGTGAGGTCGTGTACCCCTACACAGGTTTGGTAGGACAGTTGGCTTGTCGAAGCGTCCGTTTCAGCTTCATCTTGTCTAGACGACGGCTGATACTGCTTGCTTGGTGCAGAGTGAACGGCGCACTTCTTCAAAACCGTGAAATTTTGTTCGGGTAGAGTATATCATCTAGATATGGTAACTCGCTTATAGAACGAAGCAAGTGGGACCTGGATGATCATACCTTTTGCCTAAGTTCGAGTTATTCAGAGTAACAAAACAATAAATTCAACACAAATATGCGTAATTTCTTCTCCATCGACCTAATATTTATTATTATTCTTGTGTGCAGCTTCCAGAACAATTCATGTCTTATGCTCGTATGCCAAAGTTTACCAACAATCAAATATTCGAATACAAATAGAGTCACCGATTCTAATCGGTCAGGAAAAGCAGGAAAAAGGCGACTTTATCAGGTACACGTGCGGTTGAACAGCTCGAGAAAGCATGCTGATGTAGAAGGAAAAAAAAATCCGGAAAAAACACTGGGCTATAGCACTACAGCGCGGATCATTCGCAAGCCTCTGGTTGATTCATAAGTGCTTTCCCTGAATGCTAAGCACATTTTCAAGTGTAATTACGTGATCTACAAAGTCATTTAAGTCCTAACAGCTGTTGCTAATAGGTACAGAACTTGTGAATCAAGCTAAAATTTTACATACGTTAGTATACAAGAGGTGTTGGCTTTACTCGTGTTGCCTATCCTAAAATGGCTTGATGTTTTCTCAGTAAGTAAAGGTAAGATACGCGACACGCAGAATAAGGACTTCAGATGGAAATGCAAGTCCCGGGCGAAATACAGGACAACAAGCGGATTCAGTGCTGGAGACCATGCGAACAGAAAGGGTAGGATATCAGCCAGAACTCCTGTTTCGAGCCGGAGAAGCGGTGCAATGCAGCATAGGCAGAACGGTATGTGTATGAAGACAAACGGGATGACAAACTGAAATGGGTTGAATGGGTCGAGTTAGGTGGGCATGCATTCTGAGGACGTCTGGCATTGCGCAAGAAATCACCTGGAACGTCAGCGTCTTCTGAAGCTGCTGCTGGAGACGCATCGCTCGCTGGCTACTGACAGCCTCCTTCACGGCGGTGACCATCAAGCGCGAGCAGATTATCATCGCCAGAAGGCTGCACACCAGAATTAGCATCAGATTTGCACACGCCGCCACGAGAACTGCGGCTCTTGCGACTTCTTCGTCACGTTGGGGCTGAAAACCTCACAGTAATTTAATCTAAGGCACTTTCAAAAATTAAAAAAAAACTCACGTTCAAACATGCTACAAGGAAGGCCCGGTAGGCGTTAAGGTTAATTTGAAAGGCTATATCCTTAAATTCCGTGATGTCGTCCGCGCTAGGATATGAAGCGAATATCAACATAATTGCTGCTGACATGGCCAAAGATATCGGAATGGTGAAGACAAAGAATACTCGTCCACCATAGACGGACAACCATTGTTTTCTAAAAGTGTAAGGATTACGTTGTTGGTAAAATAGCCATGAAAAGCTTTCAAAAAGTGCCGGGAAATGGCTCTGGAAAGAATAAGTAGTTCAAAAATTCGGTAGCTACGCAGAAGAAACCTTTCGGATGCATTTGGTAGATTGTTTGTTCTCCTGACCTATTTTTATTTACCACATCTTTCTTTAAAATTGAATCAAATTACATAAATCTAATAAAAATTGTAAAAATTGTCCTACAGTGAAATCTAAACGAACGTAGATAAGGGGCGGGACCGTGGAGCGGCGTCCTTGGGCAGAGACACAGGGGCTCTGCATGCTGGCTCTGGTTGTGTGCTGCGGCATCGCACTCGGGTTCCCTGCTGCTGGCAGAAGCAGACAACCAGAGCCTGCAGGCAGAACCCCTGCGTCGCTGCCCAAGGACGCCGCGCCACGGTCCCGCTCCTTGTCTGTGGCCGCTTGGAGTTCACTGTAGGTTAATTGATAGACCAAGGCCCACGGTATCCCTGTCTTTTAGATATATTTTTTAATTTTTCAAGCTGAATCCCATAACTGTAAAAATAGCACGACGAAAGTAATGCTAAATGTGCGCTTCCTCAACTGCGCCGAAGTGAATGTTCTACATGCTTGAAACTTTTCTTTTCCTGCTAAAATTGACGGTGTTTATACTTCATCGCGAAGCGATGCCGTCGCAGCGATGGCCACAACATTTATGACGCAATCAATGACCAAATCAAGTATTATTTATTGTACGCCAAAAAAGCTGGAAAAGCAAAAGAACAAGTGCGAACCCCGACCCACGACGGCTACCCTTTCGATAGAGAAGGCGACATGAGTTCTGCTCATCGCGTGATTTGCGAAGAAAAAAGGTATAAACAGCATTCGAATGTCATGGTGACAAACGCCAATCACCGTAGCTTGACCATAGTTTGCGTATACTAAACTACTCACTGGGAATAACAGCTTTTGAACTGTTTGATTGTGCGCGACGCTCGCGCCGCGATGAACTATAAACACCGACAATCACCCCCTCCCCCATGTGATCCCGCACATAATAATATTTTAATGTACAGTAGCACCACACCTGCACACTTGAATATATCGAAATACAAAAAGACAAGGTGATACTATAAGCGAAAGGCACAACAAAACTATCCAGGCCACCAGTACAACGCGTCCGACCGCGTACGGCAACATGAATCCGCCCTTCACGAACAGCACTGACGACTTTTGGCTGATCGCAGCGATGGTCTGGAAAACGAAGGAATAGGCATGGAATAAAGCTGGGCAATGAAAAATTGAATATAGAATGATTTCGGGGTATTTATGACTGAAATTCCACTAACAATAAGATGGTTACATGCAGATTCTCAGTGCCCTACCTGTAGGCACATTTGGGTATGGTTTTTGCCTATGGTTTTTACCATAAGGACCTTCCTTAGCAAGAAAAGATACCAAAACGTAGATAACACTTCTCTACCAGAGAGAACTTCAGTTTCAAGGAAAAAAAAACACAAGGCCTTAAAAGGCTATCAGCCCTGGAACGAAAGAAGGAAATTTCCTGTGACTTTGTTTTGTATTCCAGGGAGAAAGTTTTTCTAGGTAGAAATTTTTCTTTCAGAAAGTCATCGCCCAGAGTTTTGAGGCTGAATGTAACTCTCTTGACACATACATAACTTAATATGGAAATGAATGCTTTGAACTTTCGAAAGCCAGAAAAAAATTAATATGTCCAAAATTGTCCCGTCGCTTATCGCGGACAAGAACTCCATCAAATTCAGCTGTTAGGCTGTCCCATAAGTAATGGCCGCTTCGAAGTTGAACTTTCCAAGGTGTTATTCTGTGAAAATCATGAAAACGAAGGAATGACAATGTGGTTCTAGAGAGTGAATGCCGCGAGTCTTGAGCTATCTTAACGTTTACCTAGCTCTCAAAATGGTGGAGTAATGAAGTCCTGAATTTTCACTGGTACCTAGATGGCGGCCATTATTTCTGGGACAACCTAATAGTTAGAAATTAGAAGAAATAAGCTGTATAGGACTGTAGTTCTATACGCTATATCTTAATGAAAACGTACTGGACACGAAAATGCCGTCAGAGTACTGAATACGATATCGAACGTGGTAGCTATGACCATCATCCACTTGTAGAGGCCGATCTTCGACTTGGCTCTGGATACCGCCAATAGAAGATAGGTGTTAGCGCAGACTGAGACAACTCCACTGATGTACGCGTTCACGTTCGCTACGATACCGATGTCGATTTGCATTTACACTGAAAGGAGAGGGAAAGAATAAGGGCCTAGTCGCGAATGAGGTGAGTTCGAACGAATACGTGGGAAAAAAACGATAAGAAATCGCGAAAATGTGCATTCAGAGGACAAAGGGGATTTTTTCTCAATCCATATAAAATAAAATGAATTAGCATCATGAGCAATGAATGATCAGTTGTACAGTGGGCGTCGATGGCGGTGACCCGTCTGCGGCCTAGAAAAGCACGCGGCGCAACCGCGCCGCTCACGCTAGAATCGTCGACGCAGTGGCGGCTCTAGGTTTTCTTGATAATTGTTCATATATTCGAGCTCGAGCGTCGAAGCCGCAGACGGGATCACCGCCATTGACGCCCACTTTAGTTAAGCAGGTTGAATGTCGGTGAAAAAACGTACAAAAATACATAAAAATTGGGACCCGACTATGGCTAGATGATAAGTAGCCTTGCAGGTAAACGGATTTAATCCAGACGTTCATTAAAAGCCCTGACTAACAAATGAGAACTAAACTGCAATGCATCAAGCTGCAATGCACTCCGCCATTCTGGAAGATTTCCTGGAATTTTACCATACAGATACAAGCAATGACTCTTCTGCACCATGCAACGGACACGAATTAACGGCTCTGCTTAGGACTACTGAGCGTTAATATAGGGTATAGTTTGCATGGGTGGTTAGGTTATGGCTGAAATCCCCATTAAAAAGAGATATACGTTCAGAACAGGTGAGAAAGCAGCATTTTACCAGCTGGAGGAAATTTCCAGAAGTAAAAAAAATGGAGGAAAAGAGAGCAAGAGCACCGTACTTGTATCTCGCTCTACGTGACAAAGGTTTAACAGAAACCTCTTCTTGCATCCTAAGACCGCTGTTTACTTTTTCTCGTACGGTTAACCGTCTGAAAATAGAATATACAAAAAATCCTGTGTGGCAATAATACTTTGCGGGGGAAAATCAGAGGGAATTAGGGAGTGCAGCTGTTATTTCTGTTGATCACAGTGCACACGTGACTCCAGAATACGTGGATAATCCTAATCTAATAGGAGCGCAGATTTATCTGAGACCTTTCTAAGTATCTTTCAATAGATGTGAGCACTTGAAAAATCACGAAGAATTAATTGCAAATTAAATTAATTATAAATTGAGACTCAAAAAGGCAGAAGAGAAAAGCTACGAATTGGCAATGTTCTTTGAGCTCAATCATCACATCCTTGAAGCATGCTTGGATCTATCAGTGAAGAAAATTCTGGAAATCACATTCGGTTTTCTTACTTGTTTCCAAGAAGGATAACTTTTCCCTAACATCTCATGGGGAATCAGAGGATTTTTTTGCCTCTTAGATGTCTACATATAGAACGAAAAGAATCTCTCGGCGAAGTGCTCAGGAGCGACACCGCCTTCGATAATATTTGCATTCGCAAAGTAAAGTTTATTTTTAAACTCAATTTAACATTCAATTCTCCACGTCTGCATTGCAGTGAATGCGCTCCTAACAGGAGTGCCTTGTTAGTGCACCAAAGCTCACTTGTTTTGCTAAATTATCCACTTCAGTATCTTTTAGGGCCTGGTACGACACGTGGCCGAGTGAATTGGAATGGTTCAATATGAACTGGCAGAATTCGGCCGTTTCTTGTTCTAATTCCTCATTGGGCTTTTATTCTATGCCCTGATGAGGCGATTGCATAGGTAGTATACTTTGGACCGAATAAAAATCGAATAATTTTTGTAATTTTAATAACATTTCAGGAAACAATTTAAACCTCCAGATATTTGAGAATGAGAAAGGCTCAAAGCTCTTTTTCTCTTTCGTACAGCACCACGTGGTCTCTAATGTTAGAACATTAGAATTTTCCATTTATTCGAAATATTCGATATTCGAAAGCAAAAATATTCGATTTCGAATAAATCGAAAATTCGAATGTCCCAACATGGGAGATCAAAACAGTGCTGCACGAATGAGAAGAAGAGCACTAGGGCCTCCTCATTCTCGAATATCTAGATGTTCGAATTGTTTTCTTGATTGTTATTAAAGGAAGAAAATTATTCGATTTTTATTCGGTCCAAAGTATAATAGGTAGGTCTCATGTGTCCCCGTCTTTTCCAAGCTCCAAGAATGACTGAGGGTCCAAAAAGGTAGCCCAACAAACTTTATTATTCATTCTGGTCAAAGATGAAACAAATTCGCCTTGTACCTGGCACAAGTATCGCGCCAAAACTTATTGAAAGTCTAATTTGGGAATTACTCGAATTAGAAAAAAATGCGGAAATGAGTATAATGGGGAAGGAGGTTGCCTTAGCAGAAGCAGAAACCGCCCAAGATAAACTCTGGGCCTATTTTCTGCACAAAAACTTGGCCCTTTTTATATAATTTTTCAGTAGCTTGCATAAGTTTCTATGAAATGTAAGTCGAGTTGATTTTCCCCTGGAAAAGTCATCGAGGCAGGATACTAAATTTTAGGTCGTTAACAAATGAATATTTTTGGTAAGCAGGGCCATGCGACTTTCTCTTCGACGGATTACCACATTTGGCTTAACAATATTTTTCATCAGATTGTCGGGCTCACTATTCTGAACGAGTTCATTGATAGCTCGTCTAGAACCTTCAATATGCTTGAGAACCCTGCAGGTTCTCAGTTCCACAGTTTTGCAAGTTATTTACCTGCAACTATCTGTCTCTCATCACCAGCGCCCCTCAAGCCCTATTTAGGTAAATTGTAGGATACCATTTTCCGGAGTCTTTCCTCAGGAAGTACAACTCAGTATTAATTCAGGTTCTAAACGGTGGGCATTTGACGGCGGGCATTTTCTGAGCCATGCTTGGCTGTTTTTTTTCACTTCCGAAAAGGCAAATAGAATATAAACTTGAGCTCTAGGTTCCAACAAGTAAATGATAAAGCCAAGGAGAAGTAGAACAGCGTAGGAGTGGATATGAAAAATTTTCAACCGTTGAGCAATTTATTTTTATGCTATGTACGCATATAACCACAAGAAGTGTGCTCATACTTCCCAGTTCCGTACCGTAACGAATGTCACCTGCGTCTATGCCTTTACTTCCTCGTTAAGAGACGTTTCGCACCTGCTGGTAAAATTTATTCTAGAGTGCTGGTTATACGTTAAATATATAAATTTACTGAGGTACGATTTTCCACCTACACTTCCTATCATATGATGCAAAAGTAGGCTTAATTTGTCTATAAGTCTGTCTGCCTGTCTGTCTGTCGGTCTGTCTGTCAGCCCTTATAAATCGCAACCAGTTACCCTTCCCCCACCCTCCTTGGCCTCCGGAAAATATGATTTTGCTGGAAGTAAGCCTAGAATGAAGATCACATCAATCTCATATGGCTAAGAACAACCCAAGGAAAATTTACTAATAAATACGCAACTCATGTAATGTGAATTTCACCTAGTATAAACTCGCTGTTAAGTAAGCCTAAGCACTCAAGCCTCGTAGTCCCACCTAATAATAGAGAAAACTCTTATGTTAAAGCATCAAACTTATTTATGCATAATCTCAGAAATTAATGGTAGACGTCTACAAATTATATTTTCTTGAAAGTAACGTCAGTGGCTGAATGCACAGGCTTCAAAAGACAGCAACAATACAATAACTGAGCAAAATTAGTACACGATACAGACACAATAAGGCTTTAATTGTCCCATATGGGTCTTAAAAAAGCTCATACGAATTAGTAGAGAAAAAAATCATAAAGCGATCAGAAATAAGTACCAGCAGCTGGATAGGTAATTACTGTTCGTTCAACAATTATTGAAATCGAAATTCATTAAAGGTCGAAGAACACGCCAGAGTTTGCATGGATGCTGGATCGGATGGCGAGTCGCATCCACGAGAAAATCGTGGAAAGGAGCTCTGAGATCTGTTATTGAATAAAAAATCCTTTGACAACCTATAGTCCAAGCTTGCAATGAGCCTTTTCATCGAGAAGTAGTAATACAGTCAAGGGGAATGGAGGGGTAGTCCAGGTTTGTGCAAGGATCTGTATCTGTGATTTTCCCACCTCTCGTACTCAGGAATGGTTAGGAGTAATTATTATATATGTTATCTAGCTATATTCCTTGGAAACAGAGGAGGGGGGGGGGGGAGGTATTGTGGTGAGCTTCTTGGAATTTCAATAAAAATTAAAAGAAGGGGATAGGACGAATTTTGTGCCAGTATACAGTCATTGAGATAGGGATGGGGAGAGAGAGGGTGTATTGTAGTGCGCTACCGGGACCTATATGCGTCATCGAGGTTACCCAGGGCCTTCATGCATCATTGAGATCACCAATAGTAAACGTTTTGATCCCTGTGTTAACAACAGGTAAATTTGTGTGGCTTCAACACACTTACCTTAGGTAATCTCAACCACGCATACGTCCTAAGGTAAACTCGTTGACGCTCGTATCAAAACAGCTATCGCACTATTCTTGTTCGACCACGGCAGAAAGTGATCCAAAGATCCAAAGCTCCATTCATCCCAAAAACCCATACCTCTCGGCATCGAATGCTTCAGGTTGAGTTAACCCGAAAATTTCTCCAAAACCACAAGCGAAGGTAGGAAGTCCATCGACGGTATACTTCGAAGGACTTCAGTATGATGTTTTTTGTTAAGACAATAATTTTGTAATATTGACGTTGTAAAGTTTGAATAGTTAATGTTTTTTCCTGTATTACTTGAGTGCTTATGAATAATAATGTAATCTTAGTACGCATAAAAATATTCGCTCGCTGCATCCCGAAATTGGGGTCAACTTGCGCGTCGGCTCCAAATGCACTGTCGATACCCAGCGCGCCAATTTTGAATCTGGAAAAAGCGGGAATTTCGAACTAGGGAAAGGAAACTTTCAGCTCGGCCTGTGTTATAGATTTGGTGTGAATGACAAGACAGGGTAAAGTTTACCGAATTCAACTCTGGTGAGGGTGAGTAACCGAGAACAAGGATGACCGGACTTTTGGGCCACTCCTGAGAAATCTAGTTCGATGCGGAAGTGGGACGCCTTTGCCTACATACGTATTTAGAACATGTTTTTTCGTTGTCCTTTAAGTAGCCGTTTTTTTTTTGGATATAGACAGAATAAGAACTCATTGAGGTCCTCAATTAGAATAATCGTACTTTCAAATGTGTAAAGGATCAAAAAATTTTCATGACATCATCTCTTTCAAGGATATTTCCGTAACCTAAAATAATGGCCGCCTGCCCTTACGTGATTCACGTAATTACGATGGAGAATTTTGTTTCCTCCCTTTACAAAATTGTTCCGTTCCCCCCTACTTTGAGAGCGGATAGCTTATCCGAGCCCTGCCACTCCTTCTCCTAGGCATCGAGACCAAGCAGTGCTCCCCTACTGCGTACCTTTTTGCACGTTCACTAATAAGTTTTACAGTAACTCGCGCGCAAATACAAATTAAACAAAAAATGCTCCAATCAAACAACGGCTGCACTTTTGCTCATTATCGTTGATTTTCCTAATCTTTACCTGAATTATTATTTAGCAAAGTATCACTTGATCAAATTTACCCATATGTTTGCGGTGCAAGATAATTAATGGATAGAGTTTTGAAAAGAGAACTTAATGGACCGAGAAAAACAACCAGATGAGCAAAATTAACAGCTGATCGGAAAAGTTCAACGCCCATCAATTCATTACCTGCTCATTAACAGATAATGAATTTTGAATTAATGTATTTGATCGTGTTTCTTAGAACTAATTGCAAAACGAAATGAGACAAATTAGGGAAAGGTGAAAACAAGAAAAAATAAACTTTAAACTTCGTCAATCTACTGTTGTAGGCAGACATGTGCAATTTATCAAAATCCATTATTAGGCTGATAATTTAAGTTGGCTAATAGGTAGCAAACAAGCCAACTCATACACCCCGATTTGCACAACAATTTCTCCTTATTTATGGACGAGCCATGTATTCCTTTTATATCACCGAGAAGTAAACCAATTAGGAGATTATTTCTCAGAAAAACGTACTTGAAATAAATATTAGGAAACACTTTCTGGACAATAGAGCGCGGCCTGATTTCGAGGTACTTATCAAGAAGTCAATCACTCCAAGTAAACTAGTAACATTTGTGAAAATCTTAGAGGAATACATGAAGTACTGAGAAGAATTACTATTGTACTTCTAATGATCTTTATGTCAATCATTGTCCCTTCTTTCACTTTTTACTCTAAATGTTCTCACCTCACTAGTGCTTTTGGCCTCAGTCCATGTTGAATTACGTTATGATGGTTGAATTTTGATGTTGTGTTGTGTTTGTTTACGTTGTTTTAGTCATACACGGACGCTGTCTGTGTCAATAATACTAGAAACATGAGTTTTCCACAAGAGCAGTGTCCATAAAGTCCATTCGAAATGATAGGGCCGATCAGGCCGTTTGGAAATCTAGAGTCAAAGCGGCTGCGACGCGGGCCGATGTGGCTGCTTGGACTAAAACTAATGAAGAAATCCATGGAATTAAAAGGTTATGGTGGTAGAGATGGTAAAGAGGTAGAAAAGAACGTAAATATAAGAAAACAATCAAATACAGCGTTATGTTGCCAAGTCTGCCGCCTCTAGATTTCCCACCTGCCTCGTCCGCCCCATCATTTCGGATGGACGGTATATACGGTATATGACGAAGCGTTTGTGAAGAGCAATAAAATGAAGAATGGCTAGCAAGACCTTCTGTCGAGCCCTTGAGCCAATTGAAATTTCTGGACTGACTGTAAGAGCCTTTCCGAGACGACTGGTTGCTAGGACGAGCAGTGTGGATAAAGAAATCAGGCTAAGGAAAGTATTCTGGAGAAGAAAGAACGTCTCACGATTCATCGCCATTATTTATGTTTCTCCTGGTATATCCGGATCCTAAGATAAGCTAGCGTTTATTAGTGCTTCCATGCGATGCATCACGCATTTACTTCCATTCAGGGTTGTCAAGGCCTTTGAATACACACGATATCTGAGCAACAACCTCTATGGAAATGCAGAATGACTCCTCTTGCTTCCCATATTAGGAATTGATGTCATTTTATTTATTTATTTATTTATTTTTACTACAAAGTGCCAAGGGCACAATGTTACCCTTCAGAAAGAAGGTAGAAAACAAAGTGACAGTTGTTAAGGAGGTTTTGGAAGCATCATTGGAAAGAGCAGATTTAAATTATATCTGGATTGCAGGCTAAATGAGGCGTACTTATGCATCGGACCTCAGTTGCTCCCACGAACAGAGCGGTTGAATAATTGCCCGTAGAGCCTCTTAAACCTTGGAACGTTTTCATACATGACATGTAGGTAAGGCAAGAGCGTGGGCACCACATCTGCTGGTTCCTCGCAACACCAACAGCTTTCTAACCTCAAACTCTGCTGCCAAAAGATGTGAACGAATGAAGAAAAGTTTCCAAAGACCCCTTTTTTGAGAAACACACAATAAAGAATGCACGTCTACTAGTATAGGAGAGATCATTTCTTCAATGCCAGGCATCGTTGTTCTGGTATCATTCGTTATAAATCCTTGGTTCTTCTTCATATTTTCGTGGAACACGGCATTTCAGCTGCTTTCTTTAATTTTCTTTTGGGTAGTCTAGAAGAAATTGGAGTGACTGATCAGAGAGAATTGATTTCATGTTATGTTTCTTGCGGAAAAAATTTGTTGGAAGATGTCTGAACATTCTAGCAGTCCTTACGAAGAAAAAGTTGTAATAGTTTTTGTTCCTCGTGTATGGTACGCTTACATCAAAGGAACATGTCCGCCCATTACAGGGTCGCAAAACATAGAATTTAGAGAAACACAAACGGCGTTCGAGCCTCCAAACATTGTACAAGTAGTAAATATCAGCGGCAGTGCGTCTTACGCTTAGTTTATCTAATTTAAGCTTTCTTAGGCGATATTGGTAGTCTGGAAGTGACTGCGAGTATTTCGAGCTCTTGGAGGGATAAAAAGCTTGAATTGGCGAATGGAGGTGTGCTCCTCCTCCCGCCTCAAGAATGGGTAGCCGAAACTAGTTTATAAAAGAAACAAAAGCCTTGTTATAGCTTCTTATTGTTTAGTTTTTTTAAATTATTTTTTTTTGAGCAAATATCATTGGTTACTTAAAAATATAACTAAAATTTACATTATTCTTATTTTTCATTTGGGTCGACGGACTGGCAGACTTGCCACTTTTTTTCCCATACCCGGTGAACAGCAACCTCTCCGTCCTGCAGTGAATGCTTGGTAATACAAACTATGGTTCAAATTAGGTACCAGAACGGCAAAAGCGGAGCGTTTCCAACTAAGGCCAAGGTAAGAACACAGGTTTGGCTGAAATGAGGATCGGTAGAGCAAAAGGATTTTTGTGACACTGCGTAGCCACACGCAAAAAAGCAGCACCTCTTGCAGTGCTGCTGCAACTGGCAAATGTCACCGATAGTAAAGTGTTCAGCTAATTTACGCCCTAATCATTTGTTATGAATTATCCAGCAGCAAATCACTAGATCCTTGAAAAATTTATGGGGTTGCCTGCACTTTCGGACTTCTCAAAAAGTGCACAGGATTTGATCTCGCACTAATCCTGATTAACTCAGCAGGTGCGTAAAATTCTGGAGCAGAACTCCTTGTTTTCGAGGAAATTTTTACTTTTTCAAACGTTGAAAGAAACTTGCAGTTGTAGTTTTGCCTGGACAACACAGCTGCGGGAACAAGTCATTCCAAGAGTAGAATGTAAACGAAGTTGTAGAGATTGTATCCGTGGTTTGGCAACAAATAAAGTGCCTATGTTACATTCTCTATTTATGGCTGCAAAATTGTAGTAAGAGATTTTGACTTGTAGCATTATTATTTACAATTTAGGTTGCACAGCCATTTGAAGGTAAACAACTTGTGCAACAATTAGCCGCGCCGCAAACATTAAACATAACATAAAGCTATAGCGTGGGCAAACAGCTTCAAGTAATCACCGCAGAGGTAGTAATTTATCCAAGAATGGTCATTAAAAGGTTGCTCGCACAGCTAGTCAGGTAAAACTCGTGACAATGAGGTGATGAAGGCCAATCACCAGAAAACACTACTGTTGAGGTGCAAGTAATTAAGAAAAGTTGAAAAAAGTGTCCATGGATATTTTGACGTCGCTCAGGAGGACAGCCATATGATCGGTTACTTTTTACTCATTGATTTTCATGGATACTTCTGGAGTCAAACTGTCTTTGTGCTTTCGCTCTTGAAGGTACATAGCTTTTCTAGTCGCTTCATACGCGGCGGTATCCTCCTGAATTCCTAGAAAACTCCGACGAAATTGCTGGAACACTGAGAAGAATACTCAAGGAAATAGTTGGAATTCACTGGAAAGTTAGCGGAAATCACCGTTACCCTCTTGTCGCACATGTTGGTGCCTTCATGGTGGCGTTGTCGCCTCGCAAAAAAAGCATAAATGCAAAAAATGAATGGCGCAGATTGATCAGCAAAAAGTTGGAACAATTTTCGTATGATCTACTATAATACTTTCTGAATTTACCGGGAATTCAGGCGAAAACCGGCGGCCTGCCAAAGTTAACAGGGATTTACAGGGGCTTAAGGCGAGATCCGTTGGTGGTTCTGAAAATGGGCGATTTACGCGAGATTCAGCCGGAATTTACCCGGAAACCCGCGGAAAACACGGTTCACATGGGGTTTCCCAGCAAACCAGGCGGAGACCACTGGTGTAAAATCACGAGAGACGGTGGAAGTCTTACTTTCTGAGATTTCGCTTATTTCGGGGTGTTAATGGGAGTAAAAGTCACATCTGAGGCCTCATGCATCATTGAGATTACCCAAGCTAACAACGAAGAAATTTACCCACTTTCAGCACGGTCATCCTCACGCTTATTCTGGGTAATCAGGATTATGCATCAAGAGCCGACTTTTTCCTTATTTTCTTCTCGGAACCAAGTTGCTAAGTTTTCAACTTGAAGTTTCCGCTTATTCCAGGTGTTAAGGAACATGGAACTTACGCCTGAGGCCGCTGGTATCACTGAGATTATCCAGGGTGCACGTGCCAATAGCAGGAAGGTTCACCTCTCGTCAACAAGGTCGTCGACATGTTTACCCTGGGTAATCTGGATTATGCATCAAGACCCTGGTGATGAAAAGCCCCTTAGACGTTTTACTGAGGTACCTATTCAGCTTCCTCATCGAACAAGGAAGAGCCTCAGAAGGAACAGAGCAGAAGAAAACAGGAAATAGGCCAAAAGAGGGAAAAGCAATTAAAGCGTCACTCTGTGGAATGAAATACTATTTTCTGGGAATAAGTGGCACATCTCCGTTGCGTTACCCAGGTATGGATCGCCAGGTTCCCCAGAAATACTTGCGAAAATATGTCGTTCCAAAGAAAAGTATCAGTTTCTAGTCCTTTAGATGTTCAAAGAGCCATGAGCTTTGAGGAGGGCGACTAGGGAGCAAGCCCACATTTAACGCCACAAACATCAAGAATAGCCCGTTCACAGGAAAGTACATTATCTCGACAAAAGGCAGTATTTAGTTAGGCTATTTTGAGATGGCTGCTCTTCAGTATATACAGTATAGAGCAATACCCAACTGTCCATTGTGGAACATTGCTCCATCAGCGAAAATTGCGCACTACATCTACATACATGTAGGTAGTTCTTCTAGGGATTGGGTGTAGCAGCTGATTCCAGGGAAAGGAGTGGAAAAGTAGCCCGTTGTTGATTATGAAAGCTAGCCTCAGAGAGCGAATTCACCTCTTATAGTGGGTTCCACCAGGAACAATATTCCGAGGGAAATAAGGGGAAAGGAAATTAAGGAAATTATGTGATTGCCACCCGATGAGGTAATCGTAATCAAAAAAACATTAGTGCAACAGTGATCACGCTTATCACTACGTCGCGTCGTAATGACGATTTTGAAACGTACTGCGTGTAGCGCGGGAGATGTCCGGGCCGCCGACTTGTACACAAACATTCAGGTACTGTCGCGTTCGGGACGCACTGTAATTCATTTTCAGATTTGTCAGGGTCACACTGTTGCAAAAAAAAATGGATCGCAGAACAACAATTTACTAATGTTGCTTTAACTCTGAGAATTCACCTACAGTGGGCGTCGATGGTGGTGACCCCTCTGCGGCCATGAAAAGCACGCGCCGCAACCGCGCCGCTCAAGCAGGAATCCCCTCCAGGACAACAAACTATGAGGTGCTCTTGACAGTTTTTCGCCAAGTCCCATCTCGATCTTCGTTTTTTCTACCGTTGCAGACACAGGAGATGGTTTACTTTCATTATTGCTCATTTGATTATGTAGTATCCGGTTCATACATATTTACTAAAGTGCAACCCTGGCAGCAAGAAATAAATAAATAAAATATTTTGCACTCCCTGGAAGTGTTTGAATTTTTTGGCTCACATTTTCAGTGTTAGGAATGAATGAATATGTAGAGGAACCTTTTCAGAAATCCATTAGGAAAGAAGATGCTTAGCCATAGCGTTACAAAAAATGTGACATATAGGCGGCGTGCACACCTGTAGGTAGGTACATCCTATTCACCTTTCATTCATTTCATGTGATTGCAAGTGCACCTCACCTTTGTTAATGTCCGCGCTCTAAAATTATCCATCTTCTTCAAACCTCGTTTCTGGAAAAGATGAACTAATTCCTCAGACTCCACAAGAAGGCACATCATTTTCATGGAATCATAACAACCGCCACGGATAAACGCCCTTTCATAGAGTGTATTTCCCGTCAGAACATCCTTGCGCACTTCAGAATGATGCGTGCACCAGGAACAGAAGTGCGCCGGTATCATCCACTTCGTTCGTACTTTGTTAACACATTAGTCCCGTGAAAGCTTTTGATTATTTCCCGAATAATCCGGAAAGGATGCACATTGCCTGGATAGGTTGATCGTAAGGATACAACGGAAAGAGAAGTCAGTTGAGTTCAGTCCACCGATGGATGACGATTTATTGGCGTGGGTACACGCAATAACAACGTTAAAAATGAAACCTACTCCCTCATTCGGATATTTTTATAGTATCGGCTATTGTATCCACTGCACCCTCATATCATTCTAGACACGACGTCATTCTAGCCACCATTTACCCAAAATGAGAATCGTCAAGAAATTAGCAGACAGAAGATTTTGAGAGAACGGGCAGGAGAATCGGGCAAAGTGCCAAGAGCACTGGAGAGAAGTAATGAAGAGTGCAACTTCATAGTGGACGGAGCGATGTTACCTGGGTAAGAACAAAAGCAGGTGTGCAGAAAAACGGCTTTTTTTTTCGATTTTTCCAGCTGGTCTGAGTGCAACTTCACTACCAGTGGTGAGGAGTGAGCTCCTTATGTCAATAACATGGGGAATGCGGATGGATCGAACGCCGGTAACCTTGGATTCCAACGCCAAAACGAGAACTACCTCCTCAGAAGGCATGCTTACTGTTTAGTGGAATTGCGAAAGAACTACTAGTTCTTGGCTGCTGCCAACACGCCCTACTGTTACCGCGATGGTTCTTGCCTACGATGGTGCCAAACATATAGCGTAATTGTCGGCCGTATTGAAGAAGAAAAATAAATTTGAAAAAGAAAACTGAAAATGGCGGGGAAACTTTCGCGACAATCTAATAATAAAATAAGCAGCAGAATGAAAACAAGCGTCCTAACGAGCAATACGACTTTAGGGCAGAAAAAAAACAAGGTCAATCTAATTGAAAGTGCAGTTATCTACAAGTTAACTAAATCATCAAGGGCATTATATTATATATTTTCGAATTGGATTAATAATACTACTGTAGAAAGTGGGCTGTTAGGATAGCAATACCCTATTCTTCTTCTTGGTGGAACTGCAATAACAAAGAGGCCTTAGACAGGTTGTGCACCATTTCATCAGATTTTGTAGTTTCTTCGAATACTGTAAGGACCAAACCGCATTGCATTTTTTCTCCACTATTCAAGCCAGCACTTCGAGGAATCCAAATATTATAGTTTGAGGCTATCAACAGACCTATAGCTACGCTATTTCAATAACTATTATTAACGATGATTATAACTAACTATACATTATATAATAAGTGTAATGAGATAGAACTTTTCCACAAGTTACTTATAATTAAAATGATCCTTTCCAGAACGCCAGATGCTGACATTCACAGAAGCAGAAGCCTCGCTGCAGCGTATGAGAAAATGAATCAAGACACAAGAGTTCCATAATGTAATTTGTAAAAATCTGTAGTTCAACGGTTAAGAGCTCCACACTGAACAAGACCTTTGTAGCCGCATGGAAGAGGGTGGAGCCACAAGGATAGTAGAAAACCTCTTGGAACGACCACGAAACGATGAGTCGTAAGCAGTAATTAACCGTCAGCCTTGGTTTGCAACCGTGAACAAGCTACGAGCTAACTGACAACCTTGATCCATGGATGATGAGGCTTTAGCAAAACCTTCTACCCATCAGGGGTTTCGAGCCTTCAACCAACAAATACTCGATGTCCTCAGAGTTTGTCGGCATACCTCAGAGTGTGCCGGCATAGGATTTTTCCGTGAAACGACGAGGTCACTGTCTGCGTCTCGCGCGCCGCACGCTATTACCCTCCTCGTGTCCTCGTCGTTTCATACTGGCAGTAAGATCGGCGTGTCAAAGAACTCACAGTTCGGTTTCAAACTGTGAGTTTACCTGCAAGTGTGGTCCCGGTTTCGTCCTAGTAGTCATCCGCCATACTAACAGAACCATATTTCACACAATAAAGCTTGCATTACCAATCCCGGAGTTCCTCGTTAGGTGGGAGTTAGCTGTCAGTTAACGTTAATCGTTAAGTGAAAGTTTCGGTAGGTTTACTACCACCCCAGATCCTTGCAAGAACCCGCATTCAACAACGTTGTCGACCGCAGAAATACAACAGCCCTCATAATCGTTGCAGAAATAAAGCGCGAGACTCATCACTCATTGCAAAGCGTCACTCGTCTAGTCTCTTTGCAAAGATTATGATCAGTTTTGCTTGTATGAGCGTCTGATGAGGAATTCAAACTGAAAGCTTGAGTGCTTAATGATGAAGTCGGCTGAAATGATGTCACACGTCCAACAATGAGTAGTAATTGTCCTCATAATGATGGTTATCCCACAGGGAAGGGAGCTCCAGCTTTTGCAAGCTGTTCCTATTCTAGTAATTGCCCGGAGCACCATTCGAACAAAAGAAAATTTATTCCGTCGACTGGTCCCGTCAACTTCAGGATAAGAGCAATTTGTAGTATCATAAATGCAGTTGTGCGTCAAATTCACGAGTCCACGAGATTCCAGAGGACCATCCATGAAGACTGGTTTATGCGGCATGTATATTCCTTCACCTGAAGACAACACGGTGCAGTATCATTGAAGCTAAAATTATCACTGCAAATCGTCAAAAATGGAAGCGTGTCGTCCAGGGAATCCTTGCTCCAGTGGCACCTACAACAGTGTTGAGAAGCCGGACCGCTCCTCCGGACGCCAGCTAACGGATAGCCTTTCTCAGAAAAAGTACACTTTCCGTAGCTGCGAAATCGTGGCGGAATCTCAAGGTACAAGTAGGTAAAATGGGTAAAATAGGTCCCGCCGCGATTATGCGGCCGCGACGCTGAGAAACTGCCAACAGAATCCGTTTATCTGTTTCAGAAGGACTGCTCTATAACCTTATCTGGTTAAACAAATGAGAACGACAGCGAAGTATTTCTGCATGGGATTTGCATCACGCTAGAGATTAGTCACGTCCTTGGAGGAAAAATTTCAGGAAATGATGTCCAGAGGTTAACTAGACCCTTAAGCATTTATTTAAGTAGAGAATTCCTGTAGACGAGATTCCAAAGGAATTTTTGAATGACGAGTGGATGTTCGAGAACCTAACCAAACAATGTGTCGATTACCATTAGTAAAGGAAACAAGAGCTAATACTGAGGAATTTTGAAAAAATAGAAAAAAAGGAAATAAAAAACAGTTTCGCTGCATTTGAAAATATAGATATTTGATCTCCGAGGAAATTGGCTTCAAAGCAACGAGGAGTTGCCGATCGGTTGATTTTCCTAACAGAAATGCGCCTAATGCGAATATCATCCTATTGTGTATATAAACACCGATGATTCTCCAGATTTTTCTAGAATTTAACCACGAGTAAAAACGAAACTTGGCGTCACTTGACAAAACTCAGCAGATTTTCTTCCAAGACTTTCATTGATCATCGAACGTAGAAACGTAAGTTCAGCTGCTGCTAATTCAGTAATAGCAAAGCAGTAGAGATACCTACAGTATCACAGAACTTTGAGCTAATCACGTGAGTGGGAAATTGAATAGATTTCGTGTTTAGACTGTTGGACTCGATGAAAAATACATCTGCGGAGCAGAGATCTGTCAAACAGCTGGGATCAGTTTTCCAGGCGGCGTTAGAAAGTCCACCTGACCTTACAGAGATTCAATACACTGAAAAACGAGAACATTCAAGGCGAAAATGGGAGAAACACAGGGGAGTAAGCTGTGGAGACAGAGTTTAAATAGCCCGGATCCAACAAGAATCCACTAGTTAATTTCCAGTGTCAATACAGGAGGCGCACGGAGAGAAATCCGACCCATTGCTGAGAGAAACTACACCTATAGCTTTGCATCTGCCCTGCTTAACCGTAACCGGGAAATTTCATAGCATGATTTTATAACAGTATAGCAATTTCACAGCATTATACAATTCCTGAAAAAATGATGAAATCCCTTTAAGCCAGGTGGAAATCTGAACAAAACAAATTACGCTATGTAGTTCTTGCATTACGTAGTAACCAGATGGCTGACAGATAAAAAAAAGCTGCTATACTTTCAGAGTCAGGAAGCTGGTGGCATTTAATGGGATTTTTTGGCACATCAAGAAGAGCGAGAGCAGCTTTCTTTCTCTTTCTCCTTTTGAGAAATTAAGGAGTTGAGGAACGGTTTTGGAATTACTATCAATATTTTAGAAAGCCCTACTATCCTCAGAAGGGTCACCACTTTCTTAAATGCCCTTCATTATTTTCAAAACGTCGCCTACAATTTTTGTCACGGCCTTTTGGACCACCACTGAAATTCATTACAATCTTTGGCCAGAAGATTGTTTACCTCTTCAGAAGTCCTTAGTCGAGTAGTCCATATATCATAGCTTATGAAGTTAAATTCGGGAATTCTATTCATTTATTTAATTATTTTGTGCAATACGCAGGTGGGCCGAAGAGAAAACAGAGACTGGAAGGCTAACATGGGAAAGGGAACGCATCTAAACTCATGTTCTTCTTTTAGAAACTTGCTGCATTTCGGTCAATTTTGTGAGCATCATATTTTTGATTATAGATACGAGAAGGTGTAAATATAAATCCAAATTGGCCAATTTGGTGATCCTGGGAAGAGACAGAAATGTTCTCTGCGCAGCATCTCGGTTAGAATGTTGACTGGAAATCGGGCAAATCCAATTAATTTGACAAATAGCTCAGTAGTCCATTCAAAAGATCGGACATTTCAAAAACAGAGACTACTACTATCTTTATTCCATGTTTCCCAAGACAGCGAGGCTCTTCTGTTCCTTATCAATCAAATCTTCAACTTATTTGAGATCGGATTTCCAAATATCGAATATATTTAACGAATTATTCGATAAAACATTTTAAAATTTTATTCAGATTTAAGGAATCTAGAACCATGATGTCAAAAAGCCCACATTCCTTGTCCGAACTGCCACAAATTTCTGGCAAAGCTGGTTATAAAGCAGGAGAGACTAGAGTGAAAACTCGGCCCCACCATTTCCTGCGCGCTGTACTACATTCCAACTATTGGTAAAGCTCTACCCTTTGGCTGGTAATCACTCCGTTTTTTCTTGACCTTAGAGAGTTCATTTCCGTTCAGTACAGGTGTACTTCTCGCCAGGTGCATTTCAATAAAAATCATCAATGTCGTCAAAAAACTCCAGCAGATTGTTGGTTTTCATGCTCCAAGTACCACACAGGAAGCACCTGCACAACGTCTAGAAAACAAAATGTGCACGTTAGCTTTGCACCAAAGTTTGGAGCGTTGGAAATTACAGGGAAAGGATATAGCTGGAGCTGCACGATGCAGGGAGGGGTACGAGAGCGGGGAGGGGGGTGGGGCGTGGTACACCAGGTAGTTCAAAGGATGGAAAGTGCAAGAAACCTTGGAGTGTTTACCTGCTGTGCCACGAAGCCAGGGGTGAAATCATTCGCACGTTATAATTGTGCACATTTCAAGAATTAAAGCTCTAGGGTAATGCTCTTCTCGAGAAATTAAAATTTCAAAATTAAAGGTAAAATTCAGGAATTGTAGCAAAAACAGAAATTAAAAGGAGTTCTTTGAAGCTTATTTGAAGGGACCTGAGACCTAAAATGTGCCATTTTGGTTTTCGTCTTTACTCCTCTAATGTCATTATCTATTTATATACTTATTTTCTTAGATAATTATAAGGTGTATCGGAAAAATTCCTCTCGAGTGGCATCATTCCAAATATGAAGATCTCGATAATAAGTATGACAGTCGATTTCCTTGCATCTGGAAAAGTCCTTAACCAAAATTCATGCCCCTTATTCAGAACCCCATTGGTTGTGTCCAATGCAACCTAGGCTTGGGCTTAGCCCACCAACTTTACCCAGGCTAAGGAATTTGTCAGGAGCCCCGATCGAAATGGGAAGAGTTCCACGAGAAGGTTCACCATCTTTTTGAAGTCCTTAAACGACTAACCACCACCCATTCAGAAAGCATTAAAAACAAGCATTAAGCTGGATCGTAAACCCTCAAAGGACCACCTCAGGATCATTTCTCAGATTCCCACATGGGAAGAATATCCAGTGGTTGCTGATCAGAGCTGTATATGTGATTCCATGGAAAACTGCAGAGAAAACCCGTTTTTGCGCCCCAATTCTGGAGCTTGTGGGTGGAGCCAAGGGCGGGGTCAAGACGTTCCACTCTAAGCAGTGCTGCTTCTGAGGAAATTCCTACTCACAGCAAAAGTTCTTCACTCAAACCCTATCAGAATACATAGAGGTTGCGCTGCATGTGTGATGAGCAGAGGAATACATTATGAGGAAACGTTGTAATTCCATTTTGGCTCCGCCCACAGGCTCCACAAGAATTGGGGCTCGAAAACAGGTTTTCTTGGCAGTTTTGCACGGAGTCACACATGGTATTCTTTCCATGCAAAATCCCAAAAACAATTCTGAGGGGGGATGGTGCATTTAAGTGAAAGGGAACATGATAGACACTTCTTAGTTTAGCGACATACAGCGATTTAGAGTGAATTCATGCAATTTTTGCTGCTGGCTACGCAAAGAAAAAGAAGACGTGAAGCGTCGATTAAGAAGGGAACTCGAAGGTGGAGGATTATTCGGAGGCTATGTGGGGTAAAGGTGGTGTTCCCTGGAAATCACTGAGCTTTGACAAGTCTAAGGCTTTTACTGTTACTGCAACTACATAGATATTGGTAATCGAGTCATTTGAAACATGGCTCTTTTCAAACTACACGAACAATCAAACGGCCGAGTTTTTTTGAGTCCTCGAGCAAATCCTGTATTCGAATAGTCAGAATTGTCATCCGTACCATCCGAATATTTGTAATATGTGAACCATCCAGAATCAAAACATAACAAAAACGCTCACTTTTGCCTTTTAGCCAAGTAATTCATGCATATGTTCAATACTCCAATCTATAATATAACCTACTATAATTTCATCTATTATTATTATTATCCTAATTTTGCACGAAACCATTGGAGATTATTTATTATTTATTTACTTAGTAGACATGTACAAGTACGTAGTACAGTACGTACCACTAATTAGATGAAATTATTCAGTCTCAGATTAGTTGCGAATGTTCCTCGTGCATGAGATACATGGGATTTTGAGGAGTAGCGAGAGTCCTGGTATAGTTTACCTAATTAGTACACTGGCTCTACATATTAACCTAGCCTTCGCCTACCTTAGCTCAATGACGTTCATGAACAGAAATTTTATAAGCTTAGCCTGGAAGTATGGATGTATAACCTATAAGCACTTTTAATAAGATCAATTGAGACCCCCAACGGGTTCCTTGCAGAAAATTCGCAGGCAGAGAAGGGACAGTTCTCATGGGAGATACTTATATTAGTTTCAAAAATCTGCGCTAATAAAAAATAATCCAAGAACAAGTTGAACAAGGACGACGATACAGCTCCTGGGAACTTCAAATGGTTTTCCTTCATGATCTCCAGTTTCTTCTATTGGCAAAAATTAAAGAAATTCTGAGAGCTTATGATTGAAGTGAACTAAGATTTTTTTCAAGAATATTCTATTCATGAAGCTTTGGGAAGGGAATCATGGGAATGAGCAGACCACGGCTCAGAAAAAGAGGCCACATTCTCTTTTCTGTCAAGTGCTGGCAAGTGGGCAAGCGTTCGGAGCTTCAAAAAAGGATAGAAGGATGTAAAAAAAAAAACTCGGAGAGAGTTCCACACCATGGATAAAGACCACAAATATGTATGCCAAGAACGGAAATTTAGTATTGTCACTGAGGAACTGCGGGCAAACTCTTCAATTGGCCGGTGAGTAGATCAAGAGATGAAGCATTAGTGAAGGAAGAGCAATTACCGAACAATTATGTGTTCACGTCAGCTACTTGTGATCTTCGTCATTCGTGGCAATTACTCATGCACATAATACTCGATATTGTTTGCTATTCTCGATGTTTCCAAGCAATAAGCTAATCAACGAGTAGCTTGCAGGAGAAGGATGACAGAAACAGAAAACAGAACTGAAATCAGCGCTCTCAGTATGAGGCGGATATCTAGTATCCTTAAATTTTCAGTGAAAAAAAGTCCATGAGCATCATATATTCATCGTAGACGCTCATATTCTGCAGAATAGCAGAAATTATAGCAGAGTAGAGCCGTCAGCAGCTCTTGAACTGAAATTATCTTGTAGTGGAAAATGAAGGGGAAATAAAAAAAGTAGCAGGCCAGTGTGAGCCTCAGTCACATCGCTGTAGGGTTGGAGAGTAGGCCATTTACATGTGACCCCCTTAGGTCAAAACCAGATGAATGTTTGGAAACATCTTGTTGTTTGCCTCGATTATCCGTTTTGCTCTTGCTTTCTGGACTCCTTGCTGTCATCTGAAACTTCTCCAGTGTTTTACACACTAGCTTCAGACCCGAGGAAAAATTCTTTTTTTTTGGAAATTATTCCCGGCCATAATAAGAACGTTACCTGCTCAAGAGGTCAGAGGGACCTCTCTCGTGAGCTTTCGGCTGGTGCAGGGTAACAAGTAGGGTCGAAAAGTTTTGAAGGTTGTGGATCTCCTGTAAATTATCGTTTACACTTTTTTTTTACCACACCGCCATAATGATTACCTAACCTTCCATCTCCTCTACCCTTGATTCTTGTAGATCTCTCGTTGACAGAGGAGCTTCTATTCTTTGAGGTAGTTTTTTTGGACGTGATTCCACAATATCATTTGTTCGTTTATTTATTTATTTATTTACAATCGAAAATGCACCTACATAGGAGAAAGTAAACACAGTGAAGTTCAAAAAAGACATCTTACAGCACATGGTGAGGAACATAAGACGGTCCCAATCCACGACAAATAATGATGATTGTGTGGAAAACAACTAGAGCCTACTCGAAAAGGTGGACCGATACCGCGACTGCACAATCGCGCCGGGACCAGAGATGCGAAGAGAGCGTGCTCCAGGTAAGAGGATCGAGTGAGTCCCGCCGCGATCCTGCGACCGCGACGCTATGAAACCGCACGCGCAATCGGTCTATCTCTTCGACAAGGAATATACATACATCAGATAAGTCCGAGAAAGCTCTCGGTGAAAAGGGAGTTGGGGGGGGCCACCTCCAAAAAATGGTCGTAATGGCTATCTAGGCCAATTTTGTACGCCTAAACAGCCTAATAGAGGTAGATAATCTAATAATAACGTGAAATCAGGTTAGAAAACAAATAAAAACTTGAAAAATTAAAAATAGGCATTTCAGCATTGTTTCCATTCTTCCTAACTAAAAATCAATACGAGTAACAAGTTATAACTTGTTGTACTTGTCAAAAGGAATCTGCGCTTCCTTCGTAGGCCTACTCCATCTGAAATCCCTGCGCTTAGCAGGTTAGAACGTGTGCAACATGCCAAAAGCACCTCTGTTGTCTCTAGCAGGTGGCCCCCCCCAACTCCCTTTTCACCAAGCTCTCAAATTCCAGCCCAGACAGTGACCTCAAATTTATTTATTTATTCATTTACTACACCGATTGTAATCAGTGCGCCAAAAAAAAAACACCAGTTAGCAGCACAGCAGGTATAGAGTAAAAAAACTTTGTGTAGTCCTCTAAAGATTAATGGACAACCTTTGGCGTTGTTCTAATATAATTATAGCTAGCAAAGCAACGCTTGTCACGAGGTAGAGCTGCATTTGGACTATCAAATTGCTACAGAGACTAATGTGGATTAGTCTTTCGAAAAGTTTATAAAGCAAAAACTCAAGAAGTATTTTGTCTATAATTTTCCACGAAAGTGAGCTAACCTCTTTGCACTGATTGTGAACTCGATAAAAAATTAATCCGCTAATAAGAAGGTATGCAGTAAATGTCACCGTGAACGACATTTCCAGGGAAATACTTGTTGTAGAGATTGCACTGGCAGGTACACCTTCGTAAGAATAATGACGTTATGGGTAATAGGTGTTGGATAATGCATATAACAAATGAATTTTTAACTATTGTAATTGAGTGATTTATTTATTAGGTGCACTCGAAGGTGCTATACCATAACACAAAAATGATTGAAACCAGGGAATAAACTACAATTTAAGGCTCAATAGACATCGGACTAACAAAAATCGTGGCAATCACAGAACCCAGTGCCGCGAAAGGAAGCAGGCTCACCTATTTACAAGGAACCCAAAAGAAAGAGAACTAGTATTTGTCACAAGAAGGCTTGAAAGTTCTTAGAAGTCAGTTAAGTACCCGCCGGTCGCTGACTGATGCCCCTGTTGGTCCAGACAAGCCGGACAACAGCCAACAGACCCGAATGCACGTCGGTGTGAAGACACATAAGGTTCTCGATATAAAAGTTGGGTTTTTTTTTCAAAATAAGAAACTGAGGCATAGCACTGAGTATACTTCTGAACCATAGCGGCTGGAATACGATAAGAGGGAAAACCATCATTATGAAGGCGCTTATCGGATTCCACATCATTTTGTAGAGAATTTTCCTCGTTTCAAATTATTTCACGACGCGTTAGAGACAAAGGTCAGATACATAGCCTGCCAAAATAGCTCAGCCATCTTCAGAAGGGCTGACTCGCACGTATGGCAGCATTTTGTCCCCTGTAGATGGGTTTTTGCATCATCACGGTTCTACTGGAGGTGAATTCTACATCAGGTGAAGGCAGGGACCGATTGCGCCAAAAGACCTATACTGGATTGATGGAGCAAGTAACTCTGGAATAAGCCTTGTCAGGGACTACTTATGCAGCGTGGCAAACGCAACCTAGGCAATTGATGTGGCAAAAAAAAAAAAACAGAAATACTAATTGGCTACCAATCTACCTTTCACCATTTTTTGTCCAAACATAACGGCTGCTTAACACCAAGTGTCCTTCCATTCCTGGGAGACTTGGGTATTTTTCTTCAGAAAATTATTAAAAAATTAAATGTGGTCAAATTGAATGAAACTAAGTGTCTCAAGGTTATCTGATGCGCTGAAACGAGCATATACAGTGCGCGCCAATGGCGGTGACCCATCCACGGCTCCAACAAGGACGCCGCGCAACCGCGCCGCACGAGCCGAAATCGTTGTATTCACTCGTAGGATTGCTATTTCTAGGTGCTTTTCTTCCCAATTTGGTGATCTCCTCACTTTTTTCATGTTTCATAACGAGAAGTAGCATAATGGCAGCAAACGCCACCGATTCCGGCGCGCGCGCGAAGCGGTTGCGCGGCGTGCTTGTCATGTCCGTGAATGGGTCAACGCCATCAACGCTCACTGTAGATTGCAAATCAGAGCTACTTCAGGAACGCGAGCCTTGTTATGGTCCAAATTTGGCCGCTATAGTTTCACTACATACTGTCCACTAACACAACCCTTTTTACTTTACACTTTAATGGTCCTTTTTGGGCCGCCTATCATCTCGGAGAAAACCATAGTTCAACACGAATATTATCAGACAATTATTTAATAACTATTTCATGGCAATTAATTAAAACAATCAATAATAATTAAAATCATGAGAACAATTTAAAGTTTGACAAATACGCGATCGCGACACCCATAACACCTGAAGATGAATATCCTCAAATACTATCACGCAAGTACAATAGAAAAAGAGCAAAACGAAAATAGGGGAGGGTATGTTTGACGAGAAAGAAGCCAAAAATGAGCTAACAATCAAGTTAAAACCCAAACAGAGTTCGGTCTCCTCTTTGTGATCTCTATCATTGAATATTTCCTTGTTTTTATAATGTACGGATAAAAAAATCACTCGAACTATTGATTGGTTCTTAAATAAGCTTTACAGAAAAGAGCTCGCTTTATGCTGTAGCCCTGCATGACGTCATGATACCAACTCAACCGGCGACAGAACTCTGAGTGGGCCGATACTCATATTACTCTTTACCTGAAGGAAATGCCAACAACGGGACATAATGGACACCGAAAAAAGCTATAAAAATCACTAGTTTCACCACTGATATCAGTCAATCCATTGGTTTAAGAAGTCCTTTATAGTGTCGGTGTCCCACTTCTCAATGTTCAGTGTTTGTTTGGTTATGCCTGCATCATCCTGAAAAGTACGAATCCTGAAACTTCTTGAAACGAAACGACAGCTCATTCAGATTCTATCATTGTACAGATATCGGGAATGACATAGTCCGTCTTCAATGTATAAAGCGAACATGCCATGCTAAAAACAATACAGTAACTACAGTTTGCCCATGAGGCACAAGCATTTCTCGCATTTGGCCGAAAATTTAAGCATCCCTTCAGAATACCCGGTTCCCAGTGGTTTCAAGACATTTATCGTGTGCTATTGCTCTCGGTAGCTCATTCCTGTACAACTCCCTAGAACGAGTTATGAGGTGAAATAGCCTTGTCTCATGTCAGAAACCGTTCCTAAAACTTGTACAAGGATGAGCTCGCGAGAACAATCGCACATGTGAAACGTCTTGAGACCACTGGGATCCGTGTATTCTAAAAGGATGCTTAAATCCTTGGCCTACTGTGAGAAATGCACAGCGCCTCATAAGAAATTAGCTGTAGTTACTGTGTTGTTTTGACACCGTGAATTGCGTTCACTACTGTGATATTTTCTCCTAGAAGTTCTTTCAGGTTGATATATTTTATATGAATACTTCATCATGTTTTATTCTAACAGTATTTTACAAGCAAATACGGGCAAGTACAAGCGAGAAGACTGAGAGCGCCCTCTGGGGATGCGGCCTATGACCCGAAAGTAAGGGCGTTGCACTATATACAATGAACACGTAGTTCTAATACAAACTACCATCAGTTCGGCCCCGTAAAAAGCATTGCTGACCATTTTGGAACACTCCTCGTACATCATTGGAGTCAGCTCATCGAACTGTTCCGGAGAATGTCAACATATCAGAATAAAAATGAGGCGACAAAGTGTGCTTAAGTATTCAGCAGCGTCTACCATCAATGTCGCCTGGGCGACTTCGCTTTTGACAGGCACTAGCTGCGATGTCATTACCCGGTATCGAACCGTCCACAACCAACGCGTTTACCAAAGGAAAAAAAATCGGTCAGGCGACGGCGATGCTAGGTTGTGTACTCCTCGAAGAGTATAGCACCTATGGCTAAAACTGCGAATGTAGTCATTGAAATGCAGCAAACTTGGCCTATAAAGTAGCAAGGAAGGTAAAGAAAAGAGATGGAGTAGATCACAAACCTTTAATTTAATCTGAGGCCTCACGCCTCTCACTTGGCGAACCCGTACTTTTCCTCCCCAATGTGATGCCATATTTTCTCTAACGAAAGCTGAAAAAATCCATTTGATTAAAATATCAACGCATGTATATATAGGAATGAAACGTTCATGCTGTGAAAGCATACCCTCCTTGAAATGAAGGAAGCGAAACTTGCCTTGAACTTGAGGAAATCGAGCAAGGTTACATTCGCAGACTTCTATGTGAGCCATAGGGTATTTCTGGAAGAAAACATAGAATATGATGCGATAATTGAAATGTAAAGGAGCAATAAATTGACGAATATAAAGAAGAGTTCCACAAAAAACGACCATGTCACGACACCAAAAAGTGAAGGGTCGTGTTCCTAAACAAGAACAGAACAATAAGTTTCAAAAAACCCTCACCTCATGCTCATCCTCTTGTTCCTTCGTACAACACGCCATACAATCGGACATCAACATTTCTAAGTTGAATTTGCTAAGCTTTCCACATGTTGAACACTGGAATGGACAACGCTACGCTCAAGGTTGTTTAAAACCATGCTGCGGCCATTGAACGGCACGCTTCAATATAAATACTTCACAAATTACCTGCTAAATAAACTCAACTACCACTACAGCAGTTCGGGGGTTAAAATGATGTTTTGGTTTGCTCAGAATTTCAACAAAATATGAAAGAGAAAGGCAAACCTTCAATGTTTCAGGGACGAAACCGGCGCTTCGACACTCTTCACGTGATAACGAGTACTCCTCAACTTCAGCTGAAGCCATAGCGAAACAGGCTAAAGCCGACAGCAGTATCCGCATATTTTAACCCTAAAAAGTGGAATTATACTAGAGCAATCAAAGAAAAAAAAACGGTTCCGAAACATCCGAAATAATGTACACGAGACAATGTGAAATCAGGACATATCAGAGGTAACAGTATAAGAGATTCGATAGTGAGAAGATGCAAACATTACAAAATGAAAGTTACTTGTTAGAAGCTAGTAATTTTAACAGTTTTTCTGTTATTCGACGTAACATTAGCATTGGAGCGGTGAGTGTCAGTGGAGCACACCAGTGATCAGCGCAGTTGGAAGGTGATCTCTGACCCGGGAATTTCCATGAAATCGGACTTCAGGGTGATTGTACGCACAGAGAACTCCAGACTTAGACATCCCAGTAATTGAATAGGCACATCATTTCGGATCTTGGAACCAGCCAACAATAGTCAAAAGTCGTAATTTTTCTTTGCTCTGATAACCATGCTCATTCTTATATCAATTTATAAGTTGTTCTATGCCACTGAAACAAAGGAGCTTTGTGCTAGAAAAAAGCTGCTGGGAGTTCAGAGAAGTACTGTGGTAAGGGAGACAACATTTCGATTTTTGCACTGCTTCCTCTGAAAAAAGCGACCGCTGGCTGAACAGAAGGAACAGTAGAGGAACGCCTCCTCTGCCATTGAAAATTTTCAACGAATCTTGAGGTTTCAATACTTATGGAAAGTATTGTATCGAGAGGCAAATGATGGTATGTACAGCCGTCGAAGGCAGGATAACGCAGTGCTTCCATCCGCCAATTTGGGTGCTTGCATATTCCGGGCAGATTCTATTGATTTAGCTCTAGGCACAGGGCATCAGCTATAGTATACGATATCGGTGATACCATGTACTGTCTCACGTGTCCCGGGCCGCATGCATACATAGCAGGGATTATCCGGGGTAAACATGCTAACACTCCGCAAATTTACCCATCGTTAACACGGGAATCTCAATGATGCAACAGGTTGGCTGGTCAGCAGGTTGGCTGAAAGGTCGTCGACAGGTTGCCCGTCCAGAAGCTTGTCGACAAATTATTTTTTTTTCTATTCCTTGTCGACAAGTTGTTGGGAGAAAAGCTTATCGACAACTTAAATTTTGGTGGCACGATGACGTCAAACTTATCGACAACGATTTGCTAGTCAAAGGCTTGTTTGTAAGTTGTTTTTGGGGAAAGCTGGGCCGACAACTTGCTTCTGAGGTTCTGAGTTGACCGTTAGACCTGGACAAAGGCAGATTCATTGCAATCAGAACGTCCACTAGAAATATGTATGTAATAAATAGATGAATAAACAAACAGATAAATAAACGAACAGAGAGATAAACAAACGCGAGTATTCTCAAGGGAAATTCATATTAGATGCGTACGTCTATGTGATAACGGACAAGGCTAGTCGCATCGCTGACGCAGCTCAGACGCACGCGTCTACGATCTCGCGGCGGTCACGCATTCTGTTCATTGGAAATTACATGCCGCGTTGATCGGTCTTCATAGAAAAACTTCCGCAATTGAATGCGTGCGTCTGACTAGTATAAATTGCCCTTTAGTGCTGTGACCGACTACCAGACCACCCACGACCACTTGCGTTCAATGGCGCGCTCCAATCACACATTGTGGACCGATTCCAATCGAATTTCAATGAAGCTCCGTTCTTCAGCTCCAGCACTAGCTGTTTTCTGGATTTTTTATGTCCAGAGCGAGACGATACGCTATTCAAGGCAATGATCACATCTCATTGCAAGGATCACCTTTATCGGTGAATTTTTTCTTAGTTTTACTGCCCTAACAGGCTCTAGATTTTATGGTTTTAACTCTTCATGGGTATAAATCTCCATTTTCTTTTTGTTTTGCGCTAGTATACTGTTATTCAAGTTTGAACTTAACCACTGAAGTTTCCTCTATCTGATTTTAAAGTTTTAAGCCATGGAATTCCTCTCAACAGCAGTCGCTTCACGACATACGCACGGCGAATTCGATAAGAGTTGGTCCTGGAAGTTATAGAGTATTAGCTCCTAGTTGGTTTGCATTTCTCAGTTCAATTTCTCCTTTAATTTGCTTGAAGACATGATTTCCTCTAGCAACACTTCATTCTGCATAATCTTTACCTTGCAGAAATCCCATCGTCTGTTGCAACAGCCGTAAGCCGAATCCTGAAACCAACAAGCAGCTGTGAAACACCACAGGATCTCCAAGAGGCTGGGTTAGTTCTCAGTTCAATTGCTCATCTTCTCAGCATTAAATTCTGAGTTGCAGAACTTCACTCGCTGCTGATATTGCTTACTTCAAAAGAGCAACGATGGGCGAAAAACGGGCTCCAAGGAAAAGGTAAGCTTTGGTTAGACTTTTACCCCGTACGTGGAGTGGAACTCACCACCTGTGTAGGGTATATTTGTTCCATCTTTGTCAAAGTAGGAATAGTTGAGATTCAACGCTTCTGTTTTAGAGTGTATTTCCCGGATCTGCCATCAGAGGACTTGACTTCGAAGAAGACTGTTCGCATCGTGAAGGGTGGTAGTGAGAAGTATCATGGTAAGTGCGTACGTGTCTACTATGTAATTCGGACCGAATAGAAGCCGAATAATTTTGTTTTTCAATTGACAATCCAGAAAACAATCGAAACGTTGAGATACTCAAGAATGAGAAAACTCTGAAGCTCTTCTTATCTTTTATGCAGCACTATACTGGTCTCTAATGTTGGAACACTCGGAATTTGCTTTTATTCGAAATCGAATATTCCGGCTTTCGAATGTCGAATATTTCGAATAAATCGGAAATCCAACTATTCTTACAATAGAGATCAATACTGTGTTGTATGAAAGATAAGGAAAGCCATAAGGGAAAAGCCGTTTTACGAATATGTGAGTGTTCAAACTGCTCCCTGAATTGTTTACTGAATTACCAAAAATATTCGGTTTTTATTCGGTCCCAAGTACAGTCTTCTATATTTACGAACATACTGCAAACACACTATCTTCTCTCGAGTGGTTTGCATTGATTTACTTCAAGATGACCCGTTTCACCACTTGTAATCACAGTTAGTCATCTATTTTCTATTTCGTCCGTGTCAAAAATAACATTGACCAAGTAAATTCCTGTGCCAACCGTAACTTTATGAGGTTATGATCACTTCCGCTGTGCTGTGGAAGTTTTTGTAAAGTCTTTACAAGCGGCTTTTTAACAGATGCGACACCAATTTCATTGGACAAATCTCTTCCCGACCCAAAGTCGAGTGAAACAATTGTTGTCGACGGTGACGGTGATGAGTGAGTACTTATTTGCATCCTGAAGATACTTCCGCAGAAATATAGACCACACTTTCATTCATTTCTATTAATTATTGGTTCGACCTGCAAGAATACTGAATATTCAGTTAACTTGGCTTGCGAACAGATAATGTTCTTTTCATACCACTGACATATTCCTTCCTTGTAGGCAATCCGAAATTCTGTTGGAGCCTGCGATTGATGTCGAAGGTTATGAAGAAGTCACCGTGACGGAAGAGTATGATGATGGATCCGGGTTAGTATTAGTTAGTGTTGATGGAAATGTGGTTCCCATGTGGCCTGATAGGAAGTACTGTGTAGGATTGCGTTCTTTTTTGTTTAATTTGGTGGAATCGAGCAACTGTAAAAATTTGAGAGCAGGCGGAGTCATCCTCCACACTCTTAGTCGTGTGTAAATAAATAGAGGCATCCTGACTGGGTATGTATCACTAGTTAGTTCTAATACAATTCATTTTAAGAGCACTAAATGATCCATATTTGGTCCTGGAGAGTCGCGATGTTATCAGTGGATCATCACTACGTGAACTAAAAGGCGAAAATAGCTACCTCAAAGAGCAGCTACACGCGAGTGTTCTAAGGTCCTCTTGGATATCCCGTATTTTTCTTGACGCCTTAGATTTCATTCTTTTCAGAGTGAAGCAACTGGAAGCACTTCTGCTAGAACGGAACACACATGTGAAAAATTTAGTGTCCGAAAACCTACAGCTCTCCATTAAATGTCGGAAATTGATGAATGCATTAGGAGAAGAAGAAACCAGGGAGGCTTTGTGAGTTTCTTTATTCTTCTTTTTACTATTACACGTCTCCTGCTTATTCTTAACAAGTTATTCAGTCACATGTCATTGTAATACCATTCTAGTCGATATGCAGCTACAGGTCCGGTCCATTTTCAGAGCGTGAAGTGAAAACGGGTGTATGCATGAAGTTTCTCAGTCAATTACACTGCTAGGTTTACTTCTTTTCATCGTTATTTTCTCATATGTAATGAAATGATTGTTGCAGTTTTAAAAATTGCTTTGTGGTTATATAATTTTTAGAGAATTTGTACATATCGTCCCTGTTATACAATCTCCTTTCAAATAAAACACCTTGTGTGGTCTGTGCAAGTTGTGTTCCTAATGATGTTCTTATACCCGGAGGTATCGATTTTTCACTGGAACAGCGTCACTGTGTAAATTACATTTTTTCACTGCGTAAATAATGAAAAATTCCTTCTAATATGATTTGAGCACATACAGTGAACTCCAAACGGCCGTAGACAAGCGGTGGGAGCGCGGCGCAGTGTTCTTGGGCAGAGACACCAGAGCCAGCATGCACAGCCCCTGTGTCTCTGCCAAAGAGCACCGCGCCGCGGTCCCGACCCTTGTCTACAGCCGTTTGGAGTTCACTGTACATGGAGGCCATAAAGATCTGCAAGAGGACTGAAAAACACAAGAGATTATCAGTTGTAGAAGGATCAACAAGCATATGTAGGCTGAGCAATGGTCCTCCTCGGATCTAAATGACACATCACGAATAGTTTCATGTTATTTTGTAGGAAATGTACTGGGCTTATAACACATTTTCATGATTACCTCGTCTAGAACTTATGTGATTGGTAATGCGTTTCTTCACAACACATTTGCAGCCATGTTCACTACGATTAAAACATGTACAAAAAAAAACTTGAACCTTGAAATCATATCGTGAGGACACTATTTTTGCATTGCTAGCCTTCTCACATATAATACGCCCATCTTTATCTCAGACGCCGCATCAATGTAAGTAAAAAATTCTGTTATTTTGTTAGATGTTTAAACAACAATGTTAGATGTTTAAACAACAACTGCTCATGATAAAGAAGAAAGCTAGTCTCCATGTAGAGGTTTACAACGATGACTAGAAGTAAGCAAAACCGTATAACAATGGAATACCGTTTAGGGATCCTCAGTATAATCCTAGGGATCTCTAATCTTGCCAATAGAAACATTCTCAACTAACCGAAAAATACACCCTGAATTCGCTACGCAACAGTTGAATTCCTTTCCTGTTCGTTCCTTTTTCGTAGCACATTTTTCAAATAGAATTCGCCTGCTTTGTAAGAGGATCGTACGAGTGGACCGGATGCAACGTATAAGAATCCCATCTCGCGGGCTATCTTCCCCCATTCGTCGAACCTGTGGAAGGAAATGAGTCAAAATGGGACAGAAAACATGAAAGGGGATCTTACTTCTGTGGAGTGACCCATTCTTTCACAAGTAAATGTCGCTTTGTTGGTTGCATGTACTGGCCGAAAGTTACGACGTCTACATTGTGTTCTCGCAGATCTTTCAGACATTTCATAACCTGAATGAGGTTGTGGTTGGCATCGAGAAAAGAACACAAAACTCTGAAGAAATTTGCAAGGGAAGCGGATAATCGATGGACAAATTATGGGACACCTCTTCGTCTTCCTCTCCTAGGCCGAGCATTAAGGATGTCTTCGTTATAACCTTAGGGTTGGTTGTTTTCGCCCGTAGTAGTCCTAGAACCATACTTTTAATCACTCTTATTCACGTTTCTGTACATGAGAATCCAAATGTTCACGCTATTCAAGGAGAATCATGGATCGATATTCATTGCCAATAAAATGGGATAGTATAGTAGAACAGTTACACGTTGCCGAACTAACCTTTCAGTGATTGTGTATACTTCGCCCTTGGATCACGAACCCATGGTGTGAGACGCTCGACCGTCTCCATGTTATGAGCATAGACATCGAGCCCACTCCTAAAAATAGAAAACTTCGAAATCAATGGAACAATCAGTTACTTCAGACGATTGGTAAGTAAAAATTGAGTTTAAAAAATGGAATGAATAGGCAGAGCAAGAATATTGTGAAATACAGGTCAAAACTCTAGAATCCAGAGTTTTTGTCATTGTTTATTCAGTTGTGGAGTTCATTATTATTTAAAAAAAATAAGATAAATAAGATTTGTTACACCACTGGAGGAAATCATCAGAGGTCACACGATTTGAGTATTACTTTGCAAGCTCTCATGTCAGACTCAAATACATGTTAAAGATCAAAATTTTACTTACAATGCCATCAAGTCGATGCTTTCTTCTCGACCTGCGAAATCTGGCAACAGACACTCGATTAAAAGCTCGGGCCGTTCCTTTTTCATTAGCTGAACTGTTTTATGGAGATGTGCAGCACCACCGTCTTCGATGTCGTCTCTAAATTCGGACAACTTGAGCTTACACCATTGCTTAGGAACAAAGTATGGGAGAAGGAGCCATTATACCTATCTACAGAAGTAAGAACGATGTAGTCAACGTTCCAGGATTTGACGGCTTTGGCGGTGTTTTCTGGCTCCATGGGATCCAGTGGTGGCGGTTTTCTTGCAGTCTTTACAGAGCAGAATCTTAAAACAAAGTAAAGAGCTATTCTGTAGAAATACAATGAAACATGTAAATATAAATATTTACCTACAACCCCGAGTACAGGTATCACCCATCAATAGTATCGTAGCTGTGGACAATGTGTCCTCTGAGCCACCCCAGCATTCTCCCAAGTTTGGACATCTGAACTCACAAAAACCCATAAAAACCTGTTGGGAATGGTTAAAAAGTCTATCTACTGCTGCTAGAATAAGAAAGAAGCGTTGTTTAACTTGTGACTGCTGTGTATGCCATTTACATGCTATATGCAGGTCTACAAATAAACGCAAAGAATGTATCAGTAAACCTCGCTTCCTGACAGACTGTCGCCAATTTTAAACCACTCAGCTGCTTCTTCATCCGAGCAACACTTTTGTTTTCACTAGGAAGGACCTTAACAGTGTGAAACTGATTTGGGACGCATAACATTATCTTCTGTCACATACCTGTTCTTTTTTCAACCATGAAGGCAGCCTCAATCGACGATCCCCTTTTTCAAGCTTCAATTTCCCTTCATATTTCGAGACGGCTTCTTCTATGCTACCTATAAAGATAAAATAAGTTAAATGAAAAGAACTTGAGAGCTACTAGCGCACTGATAACATCAAAATACGAGAAATTCAGCATTTTCATGCGCGAGGTGAAGCGAATTTTGAGTGTTACTAGGAATCTATTGTACTTACTTGAACTGACGAAGTCTGCAAATGAAGGTCCATCTTTCAACTTCCTTTTTGTGTCTACCGGCGACGCAGAATAAGCTCGTATTGGCTGAATAGCAAATCGTGTCCGCTGAAGCATAGAAACCTGAAATTGTTGTTCGGTCCTTTTATACAGATTAAGCAGGATCATCCTCGAAAAAACTGATATTAAAATGAACACCAGCTCAACAGAATTATGACACTGTTATATAATTAACTTAGAACATGTAAAAAGATTCCTAAAAGATTAGGTTCCTCTAGCAATGATCTTCGAGGATCTGGCAACTGCTTGAAATAAGCCTAAACTGAGCTGCCCCATTGAACATTATAACAAACATGTGGAAGTTCTACCTGGAGATTGGATTTGATTATGCAACAGCAAATAAAAAAAACCTGAAACCTCTGAAATTCCAGAAATTGTGCAATAATGCGTGCGCTCCCGGTCGTAATATTGCGTCAGTGGAACTCCGGTACCAGGACTCGGGCGCGGGGCTGATTCTGATTGGGTCATTGATTTGTCACTAGAGCGCGAAAAGGCAAGTTTGCAGATGAAGGTCATTTCATGTGCTGATTGCAATTATCAGCACTATTTTGCTGAGTAGAGACACCGAAACTACATACAGTACCCCTGCCGTTCCTGGAACCTTAGAATGGATGGAACAGCTCGTATTTAACGCATACATTTCTGTGTTGGAATACATGGTGTGGCAAAAGCCCTCAGACAAAAATAATCATTCGTTGGAACAACAAGAAGAGGAAGCTGAGAAAGCTGACAATCGTGTTATGTTCGCGGTTTAGTTTCATACATAAAATCCACTTTCAATCGTCAAAGTTCTTCCTTTGCTAGCGGCATAGGCATTGGGAACTAAAGGACAGACATTGACGCTGACGCGTACGTACATAGTGGAAGTCGGATTCATCTCGGGCTTTCTTGAATGTACCAAGAGAGAATCCGAATTTCTGCGAAGCCGTGAAAAGATTTAAACTCTAGATTCTAGAAAACCTGTTCGAATTTTTTGAGAAGATCTGCTTTCTATTACACGGCACTCTGAGGTAACCCTGAGGTGATTTCGGTGCAATCTGCCGGACTTTATATCCCCAACTCAGTGGCCAGCCAGCTTGTCTGATCTTTTGGCACATGGTTTGTTTTCGAGTCGGAGGCCTGTTCTACATAAGCAGCTAATGCTGAGGTCTTGAAGGCTCGGCTTTGCGGGACATGGTTCGGATTCCCAAATCATTCCGCGGGCAACCTGTCAAAATTTCAAGACCAGTTTGTCGCTTGTGATTAGGGCCCGTGCTTGCCTTTTTGAGAAATTCTAGTTTATTGCTGTTGTCAGCATTGTGTTCGATTAATAAAGGCCAGAAACTCGTAGAAATCAAGCAAAGTATTTAGAAAAAAGTAAGAGTATTATTTGTCACTTTAGTTGGACTACCCTGTACAAAAGCTTTGTTGATAGTGTTCTTTGATGTAACATGCCTTCTACAAACGCACTACAACATAAAAATGCCTCTTGGTCTTTATTGAATGCAAGGAGAAAATGGTGTTTTTGTAGACTTATTGTTAGTTTTCCACTTCCTTGTACGAAAAATCGAGGAAATCAATGATTTTGGTAAAACTTATGATGACAGTATTGTAGAGGAAGGAAAATGCCTTAGAATAAGTACAGAGCTATCTACCGAAGAGCGGCAAATGTAGTATGGAAAACTGGGACTGGAAAAGATCCCGAGCTTATACAATTAACTGTTTCAGCGCTTCTGCTGATGGTGCCAAAATCAGTAGGTGTACTATATGTAGTTTTAGTATCCCCAACCAGCCAAATAGTGCTGATAATTACAATCAGCACATGAAATAACCTTCCTATGCAAAGTTGTCTTTTTGCGCTCTAGTGACAAACAATGACCCAATCAGAATCAGCCCCGCGCCCGAGTCTTGGTACCGGAGTTCGCGTCAGTGGCGGCAACTTCAAAGCGTTGGTCATGCAAAGTGCGCCAATGCAAATTTTTTGAATTTCTTAGCTTATTGCACTCCTTTGGCTCATCTAGGCATGGAATTTCGTGTTTTCTTTGGGTGCCATCTACTAGAAGTGTGCAATTGTGGGGAGAAAGATGGTGGCGGTTTTTGAGCGCTAAAGTTGAGTAAGGAATTCCATATGTTTTCTGAGGAATGCATTAGAAACAGCACAGTAGCCAGGATTTCTTGTTTACTCTCCTCTGCCTCGTTTTATTTAGTTTCGAAAGGTTGATTATCATTCGAAGTTATTCGTTATAGAAAGCGTTCACAATTCCTTGTCTTCTTTTATGGATTCTCCCCACTTCATTTCAGCGACTTATTTGATTATAATTATTCTGTTCCTGTCCAGTATTCCTTTATGAGTATACCTCCTTCGGATTCCGGATCAGAAGGGAAAGGTAGAACACACCATTACGGGCAGCCCTGTCATTAAAAAAAAAACAAGTTGGGAACTCCTCACCCCCCCCCCCCCCCCC